>JAGDYQ010000446.1:146680-188637 GCA_021962125.1 Bulinus truncatus
CACAGTTTCTTGGAGATAATTGAGCAAAATTATTAGATCAGAGAATGATTAATCTGCTCTTGTGTGATCAGTAACATTTTGGTAAGTAACACAGTAATACACATTTACAGAAGTGAAAAATACGAGTAGAACAACAAGAAGAAAACTGTTTTGTTTTGTAAAAATATCATGTTTGTGTACATTTATGAATAAAATAACAAAGATTATCTATTCTATATTTTAAGTGTTTTTTACATTACTGTTTTCATACCCCCCCCCGGAACCGACATCCCTAAACCTAAAGTAAAAAAGACAGAACTGTCCCGGTTGGTCCGTGAAAAATATGGCAACCCTACTCATAATTGAAAACATTCGAAATTGTAGTCATTTAATCGTCCGAAAACTCCGTCAATTGTTGCATAGCTCTGATACTCTCAATTAAACTCAGAACCAGGCTTGCAGAGCCGCCATATTTTTCGGCTCAGGCTCCCACAAATTTGACGGCTCCGGCTCCCTATTAAGATAGTATCACACGAGACAAAAATTGTTGTAATTGCTCCACGCTAACATGCCGCTGATAAAAAGTTATGCAAATTTTGCCGCGTTCACCCCCATAGTCAGAAACTTGAAAAATATACGCATTGTCGGTTTTACTAAAAACAAACCATTTCAGTGCATCCAGAAACATATCATTATTTTCGATCGAGAATTCACTAGTCGCCATTTTCATAAGAAATAAAAAGTTATTTCAATGATCAAATTAGCCAATAGTAAATTGATACATTATTTAAAATATTTTAAAGACTTCAGTATTTATATTTATTATTTATAAATTCGAAGTGACTATTCGGATCCGGGCAGGCCCGTAGCCAGGATTATTTCATTGGGGGGGGGGGGGGGGGGGCGAAGAAATTTTCTTTGAAATTGGGTCTTTGAACAAAAAATATTTCGATAATTTAATTATATATTACCTAAACTTGCGATAATCGGGGCGGGGGGGGGGAATGCCCCCCGCCCCACCCCCTAATTCCCCCCTGGTGCTGATATTAATATTTTAAAAAGTTGATTGGCCAGCTCAGTCCGGGCCCCTAAAACAAAATTGAACAAAATGATTGATGTTTTATAGCCTTTATTATTAAAATTTTGTCAAAAAGCTCAAATCATACATGGGGGGAGGGGGCTCAGGTCATGAACGGGGGGGGGCTCAGCCCTCCTAGCCCCCTCTGGCTACGGGCCTGGACCCGGGTACCAATAATTGTATGATTTAATCGTTACTGAGTGTCTAGTGTTCCATTAAGCGGACTCTGTATTATTATTTTTTCGGGTTCCGTCTAATAAAGTTTAAATATAGCTAAGCTTAGTACATATTTGCCACGGGTCCGAATAACAATCGGATTTTATTGGGACCCGGGTCCGAATAGCCACACCCTTATAAATTTATCTACTCTATTTCAGATATTCTGTTTATAATAAAATTATTAAATACAGAAAGCGACCATTGTGTTTTTAGTATATTACAAATTCGCGGTCAAATAATACACAAAATGACGCGTTCTATTTGTCTTCGTAGTAAAAATTTATTTTTAAATGATTGATAAAATTATTCTATGAAATAAAACTGTTTTAACTTTATATATAACAAAATAACATGCCATTAAAAAAATTTCGGAGGGTAAACAAGATTTAAAACGAACACAAAACGATTCTCCATTAAAGATTTCTTGTGGTGATGTGCGTGTTACTGTTGTGGCGTTCGTAAAACATGACAACATTTCAAATTGTAGGAGGCAAACAATCAAACAAATTTGCAATTTTAAAGCTAAAAAAAAAAATTCTGCTGTAAAAAAAAACATTTGGGAGCCGTGGAGCCGCCCATAATTTTCGGCTCCGGCTCCAGCAAAAAGTAGCGGCTCCTCGGCTCCGGTTCCGCAAGCCTGCTCAGAACACAAGCTTACTATTTCATTTGATGAGTTTCTTAATAAATCTTGGTGAAACTACGTGCTGCAGTATTTCACACCAAATGAATGGGTTATTGAACGTACAAGGTGTAAAATGGGGCTATATATATAATATATAAGCCCCTTAGGAGCCCTGAAGCCCGGCCCTCAGAGGTCCTATCGCGAAATGAACTTTTGATGTACACATGGCAGGCCAAGACCTACAAAATGATATATACATCATGGGTTAAGGACTTATGGTTGCTGAGATATAGGGCGCTCCTTTATTAATGTAGCTTATATAGTAAAAAACGGTACTTTATAAGCCCCCTTTTACGGCCCTCAGAGGTCAGATCGCGAAATGAACTTTTGCTGCACACATGGCAGGCCAAGACCTACAAAATGATATATACATCATGGGTCTAGGACTTATGGTTGTTGAGATCTAGGGTGATGACGGACAGACAGACAGACAGACAAAACGGGTACAATAGAGCATTTTTTTTCGAAAATGCTCTAAAAATATTTGGGTGGATGGGTAGTAAGCTACAGAAAAAATGTCATACAGAAATTAATACAACAGTATTCCAGTTTAAAATCGTCAAACGTAAGCAATAGTAATAACAATCATGAAAAAAATCGGATCTGCCCGAAACCAAAAAAAAATTACATAGCCTACTGATCAAACCTAAGGGGATATAACTCTATGCAAAGGTTCTTGCAGAGTACAGCCTTTTAATTTTAATTGGTGTGTTGGCACTTTTCTATATATAAGTGTTGTTTTTTTTTTGGTTAAAATTTTGGGCAGCTGCCCCCAAAAAAGGTTTGCTATAGAATAACGGACAAATATGGCGGCTTTCGGAAAAGCCAATTTTAATTGACGATTCGCATTCTGCATAATGTATATTGTGTCATTGTGTGTGTGTGGGGGGGGGGGTATTTTGGTAGATAGATATTCTGCGTTTTTTTTTTTTTTGTTTTTGTCTGCCAACTTTTGTGCTTGAAATTTCTTTTCATACTATATACAAAAAAAAATTACATAAACTTTGGTCTGGTTTTTTTTATATATTTTTTTTTAAACAGCCGACAGATAAGGACAAAAAGTTCATTGACCTTTGTTGGTGTTACAGGGTGAGGGAATGAAAGACCACGGAGCCCACCTCACTGCATGTCTACACCAGAGATGAGCGGACAGCGGACGCGTCCGCTTGCGGACGCAGATCCGCAGACTTTTTCCGAATCCGCGGACTGACAGCGGACGCTTCGTATGGTTAAGTTGCGGACTGAGGCGGATCTTCTTTAGCGTTACCATAAAAAAATTCAAGTCATTTAAACAGCTAAATTTCAGCAATGCGGACGCGCGGACTGACTGCGGACCAATGTTGTAAGATTCTGCGGACGCGGATCATTGATAGAAATCCGCGGACGGCCGCGGACGCTAAATTTCAAGATCCGCACACCTCTGGTCTACACTGAATGGCGTCACGGTGTGAATGTATTCACGGAATCTGATGGGCGATGATAGCCCTGGGGGGAGGGAGGGGTAATTACCAGAATTCCATCAGGATTTCATCTCTCCTCATAAAAATTGGATTGTGGGTGTCGGGGGGGGGGATGTGAGGACAGCGAGCCAGTAATTAATGACCTTGTATGTACGTCATATCGATGTGTGTGTGTGTAGTGTAGTGTCCACTCTATGTTCGTATCAACGGGAAGACCAGTGGACTGAAAATGTAACCCTTGTTTATTTGTAGTTGTATATATATATATATATATTTCCTCTTTGATGTTTTGAGTAATTACATGTATATACTTGTGTACCATTATACACGTTGTGTTCCAATTGTCAAAAACTGAAACTATCACTGTGGCGTACCCATCTAGATAGAAATGGTTGTGTGCCATTGTGTGTCATTCACAGATTTGGGAAGTTATCGGGGGAACAGCACAGACACTGTGACTGAAAAACGAGCGCGCACACACACACACACACACGTTCGATGTCACTATCAGAACTTGACTCACCCCCTCTCTCTCTGTCTGTCTCTCTCTCTCTCTCTCTCTCTCTGTCTGTCTGTCTCTCTCTGTCTGTCTCTCTCTTTCTCTCTCTCTCTCTCTCTCTCTCTGCCTGTCTGTCTCTCTCTCTCTCTCTCTGTCTGTCTGTCTCTCTCTCTCTCTGTCTGTCTGTCTCTCTCTCTCTGTCTGTCTCTCTCTTTCTCTCTCTCTCTCTCTCTCTCTCTCTCTCTCTCTCTCTCTCTCTCTCTTACAACCATTCCTCTCCTCTATCGCCGACCCTGTACATATCTAGGCAGCCATGTTCAATGTTTGTGGTCTGTACTGGAGGGTCCTGCAGCCCATCAGTTCGCCATCATCGGATACATCATTGATAAAAGGGTTGGGGGGGTGTGTCCTGACCACTCCCGTCATTCTGACACACAACGTGGCCTGAACATGAATAATTCTGTCTGTAATCCGACTAAATTACACTTCCCGTTTCACGTGAATACATAGTCCGTGAGCTTACAGTGCCGGCCCAATGGTTTCTGGTGCCCTTGGGCAAGCTGAACATCGATTCATTACGTTGTGATATGTAGGTGTAGATTTACAGACACGTTTGATATGTAAGGTGTAGATTTACAGACACGTTTGATATGTAGGTGTAGATTTACAGACACGTTTGATATGTAAGGTGTAGATTTACAGACACGTTTGATATGTAGGTGTAGATTTACAGACACGTTTGATATGTAATGTGTAGATTTACAGAAACGTTTGATATATCGGTGTAGATTTACAGACACATTCGATATGTAGGTGTAGATTTACAGACACATTCGATATGTAAGGTGTAGATTTACAGACATGTTTGATATGTAGGTGTAGATTTACAGATACATTCGATATGTAGGTGTAGATTTACAGACACATTCGATATGTAGGTGTAGATTTTAGTCCGGAGATCGCTGTTCCGGGAAGTTAACTACATACCCGACGGACGTGAATGCGGTGGTGGTGGTGGTGGCGGTGGGGTATGGTGGTGGTGGGGTATGGTGGTGGTGGTGGGGTATGGGGGTGGTGGTGGGGTATGGGGGTGGGGGCGTATGTGTGTATGGGGGAGGGTGTGGCAATGAGTTTAATATGATGTTTCGATTTTTTTTTGTTTCCATTATTGATATATTACCGGCACTTTCTAAGCCTCTGATATGTGTATGGCATTTATACATAGAGTGTCGATTGAACTTTGAACCATGTTGGAATTGAACCACACCCCCCCCCCTTTTCCTCCCCTTCCCAAACGTCAGTGCTGACATAATAAAAAAAAACAAACTTTCTGGCCAATGGCGAGTCGCCAGTTTAGTAGACAGGCTCATTTCACGCGTCATTGACTTTTGTTTCCCGCCTGACGTCACAATGGGGGAATGCCATTTGACATGCGTCGGCTATTTTACCCTTTAAAAATCCACCACAAATCATTAGCAAAAGACATATGTATCTATGTATATATCCATTCACCCAACAATTAATTTGTCTATTCATCTATCTGTCTGTGGTTCATTTACGATTGTCTCATGTCTAAACGGTCTCTACACATTTATTATTTTATGAGTATTAACAGAATGATTTCTTTTTTTTAAACAAAACTAAAACAACACTCTCACCCACACATACACAACACACACACTCACACACACACTCACACACACACACATATTAAACACAACACGCAGATGTAATACAACACACACACATATTAAACACAACACGCAGATGAAACACAACACACACACACATATTAAACACAACACGCAGATGAAACACAACACACATATTAAACACAACACGCAGATGCAACACAACACACACACACAGACACATAAAACAATAAAGATGTATTTTTAATATACCGTCAGCTGAGAATTTCTATGTCCAAAAACGGAAATTTTTCATCTGAAGCTACAGTATTATACTTTGTCGTTGTGGGCTCCATCTCCTTTATTTTTGGTATATATAGTGTCAAAATTGAGTTCACAACATAACAGTTGTTTTCCGTTCAATATGTTCAAAGTACACAAACGTGAACTTTTAAATTTCATTTTATTCAAAATCACTTTTTGTGGACATAGAGCTCCATAATTTTCAGCTAACGATATTCCAGCGCCCCCTTTCAGTTAGTTCCCTTTTCTTATGCCACGTCTCCCCCCCCCCCCGGTCCTCCTTTTTTTTTCCTCAGAATGGCAACAAGGTAAAAAAATATTTTGGCCTAATTTGATGTCTGCTAGTTTAATTAATAATAAGCGCAAGGACCATTAGTCTTTCAATGTTCTCAACGAATTGACCAATGAAATTTATTGTTGTTATTTTTCCCCTCTCCACATCACTGAGGGGCGGGTGGGAGGTCGGTGTCGAACCTCATTGACAACAACCACGGGATTGTTGCAGGTTTAGGTTCAAACCTCATTGACAACAACCACGGGATTGTTGCAGGTTTAGGTTCAAACCTCATTGACAACAACCTCGGGATTGTTGCAGGTTTAGGTTCAAACCTCATTGACTACAACCTCGGGATTGTTTCAGGTTTAGGTTCAAACCTCATTGACAACAACCTCGGGATTGTTTCAGGTTTAGGTTCAAACCTCATTGACAACAACCTCGGGATTGTTTCAGGTTTAGGTTCAAACCTCATTGACAAGAACCTCGGGATTATTGCAAGTTTAGGTTCAAACCTCAGTGACAACAACCTCGGGATTCTTGCAGGTTTAGGTTCAAGTCCACTCAACTGTAAAATTGATTACCTGACATTCACTTTGGGAGACTAAAGGCGGCTGGGCGTTGTGCTACCCACACAATCCTTCAAAATGGCGTGGCTGCTGAAGCCTGCAGGCTACACTGCCCCGATGAGCCCTTAGGGGCTGAAGAGAACTTTACTTTGTATTTAGAAATGGTTGATAGTGTACACACATTTCTTAATTACACTTATTTAAAACAGTGTGTGTGTGTGTTTTATTTTCACCATTTATTAAACTTTATCACATAAATAAACATAAACTTGTTGATATATAAAAATATTCAAATACAAGAAATGGCGTTTTAATTTTTGTACCAAGACGAAGTTAGCGCACAAATAACGGGGAAATCCCGAAGTGTTAAATTAGCAGCCCGGTACTATGGTGAAATACATGTTTTGACAATAGCGCGGTACATCTCTCTCCGTCATACTTGGTGGAAAATTATTATCATTTTCATAGCCCCGACCTTCACCCGTCCACGGCCACAAGCCCGTGAATACATATTGACTCAACACCCCACTCACCCCCCTTTTTTTTGTTGTTGTTGAGTACTCGCGCGTGAGTGTGGTGGTGGTGGTGGATGTGGAGGTAGGGTAAGGCACAAGAGCTGACCCCACGCTCACACCGGGCAGGGATGTATCATCAATGAGTTTTTATACGAGCGTTGGAAGGGAGACATCGTGGTGCTGTGGGAGTGAAGGGCGGGGTGTGAGGGAGGGGGTGGGGATATGGAGCAGTGCTGGTGATGAGAGGGATGTGGGGTGCAAGAGTGAGAGAGAGAGAGGGGGGTCGATAGTTTATTCGATAGAATACATAGTGAGTGAGAGAGGCTGGCTGCCATTGAGAGGGGGAGAGAGACATAATAGAGTTTGATAGTGTGGGGAGGAGGGAAGTGGGGGGGGGGAGGGAGAGAAAGAAGAGAGAGCCCGAGTGCCGATGCCACACCGCTAGTAGCAGTTGTTGTGATCTTTTTTGAAATTTAAACAAAAAAAAACTCCACATCCGGGGCATGTTAGTTATTTTTTTTTCTTTCTTATACTTTTTGTTATTTATAAAAATCAAATGGTGCGATGTGTGCCTAGAACTGTGACCGGAAATCACATCGAAGTGTGTGTGTGTGTGTGTGTGTGTATCGGTGGTTTCATATTGTCTCATCAATACATCCTGTGTGTACAAGCCGTGTGTTCATATTGATGTATGTGTAGCTCAGTGCTTGGGAATCTGTGTACTACGCGTCAGTGTGCGCATGTTTTGTTTAGTCAAGGAGTCGGCTACATCATAAACTCGCCGTGTTTACCTCTGGCGTCATTAAAAAATGATTGTTGTTTACATGTGATGCCGGTTAGTGTTTAGGTTGATTTCAAATTATGGGATATATATATATATTTTTTTTTTAAATAAGCTCAACTTCTGGATGTTCAGTTATGCGTCATAATTTGTTTTAAAAATTGAAGCCAAAAATAAAATGTTTCATTATCGTGGAGAGTTCGGTGGTTTGACCCAATGACACATGATGTATTCTGTTCACAGAACTTTGAGTTATTCAAGGGAATTAAATTATTTGATTTCTTAACGGTATAATTTCTGTGAAAGGATATTTTAATCAGCTTTGTTATGAGACAACTCCTGTGTGTGATTTGTTTGGCTTAAATTAGCACGTGAAAGCATTTACTTTGTTGTTATTTCTATCAAAGGATGATTTAATCAGCTTTGTTACCCGGCAGCTTCTTGTGTTTGGTTTGTTTCTGAACTTTGACCCCCCCTCCCCACCCCTCCATCTCGAATTTCACGCCTTAAATGTGCGACCCCCCCACCCCCACAGCGTTATTATTACTATGAAAGTCATTGGTGATTCGCAGTGAAAGAACCAGGACCAGGACCGTAATCTAGAGTTTTAGCCCCCCACACCCCGCCCTCCACACCCACCGAAAAAAGGAAATACGTTTCTTTATATTTGAAAAAAAATTATTTTCTCTTAAATCTAACTACAAGTGGTTTGTGGTTACTGAAATAGGACTCATAATTAGGCTTGCCATACGTCCCGGTTTGGCCGGGACAGCCCCGGATATACTGGGTTGTCCCGGTGTCCCGCCCGGTTGTTGAAATTGTCCCGGTTTAGATTCAGGGCACAGTTTCTTGGAGATAATTGAGCAAAATTATTAGATCAGAGAATGATTAATCTGCTCTTGTGTGATCAGTAACATTTTGGTAAGTAACACAGTAATACACATTTACAGAAGTGAAAAATACGAGTAGAACAACAAGAAGAAAACTGTTTTGTTTTGTAAAAATATCATGTTTGTGTACATTTATGAATAAAATAACAAAGATTATCTATTCTATATTTTAAGTGTTTTTTACATTACTGTTTTCATACCCCCCCCCCGGAACCGACATCCCTAAACCTAAAGTAAAAAAGACAGAACTGTCCCGGTTGGTCCGTGAAAAAATATGGCAACCCTACTCATAATTGAAAACATTCGAAATTGTAGTCATTTAATCGTCCGAAAACTCCGTCAATTGTTGCATAGCTCTGATACTCTCAATTAAACTCAGAACCAGGCTTGCAGAGCCGCCATATTTTTTTTCGGCTCAGGCTCCCACAAATTTGACGGCTCCGGCTCCCTATTAAGATAGTATCACACGAGACAAAAATTGTTGTAATTGCTCCACGCTAACATGCCGCTGATAAAAAGTTATGCAAATTTTGCCGCGTTCACCCCCATAGTCAGAAACTTGAAAAATATACGCATTGTCGGTTTTACTAAAAACAAACCATTTCAGTGCATCCAGAAACATATCATTATTTTCGATCGAGAATTCACTAGTCGCCATTTTCATAAGAAATAAAAAGTTATTTCAATGATCAAATTAGCCAATAGTAAATTGATACATTATTTAAAATATTTTAAAGACTTCAGTATTTATATTTATTATTTATAAATTCGAAGTGACTATTCGGATCCGGGCAGGCCCGTAGCCAGGATTATTTCATTGGGGGGGGGGGGGGCGAAGAAATTTTCTTTGAAATTGGGTCTTTGAACAAAAAATATTTCGATAATTTAATTATATATTACCTAAACTTGCGATAATCGGGGCGGGGGGGGGGGAATGCCCCGGCCCCTCCCCCTAATTCCCCCCCTGGTGCTGATATTAATATTTTAAAAAGTTGATTGGCCAGCTCAGTCCGGGCCCCTAAAACAAAATTGAACAAAATGATTGATGTTTTATAGCCTTTATTATTAAAATTTTGTCAAAAAGCTCAAATCATACATGGGGGGAGGGGGCTCAGGTCATGAACGGGAGGGGGGCTCAGCCCTCCTAGCCCCCTCTGGCTACGGGCCTGGACCCGGGTACCAATAATTGTATGATTTAATCGTTACTGAGTGTCTAGTGTTCCATTAAGCGGACTCTGTATTATTATTTTTTCGGGTTCCGTCTAATAAAGTTTAAATATAGCTAAGCTTAGTACATATTTGCCACGGGTCCGAATAACAATCGGATTTTATTGGGACCCGGGTCCGAATAGCCACACCCTTATAAATTTATCTACTCTATTTCAGATATTCTGTTTATAATAAAATTATTAAATACAGAAAGCGACCATTGTGTTTTTAGTATATTACAAATTCGCGGTCAAATAATACACAAAATGACGCGTTCTATTTGTCTTCGTAGTAAAAATTTATTTTTAAATGATTGATAAAATTATTCTATGAAATAAAACTGTTTTAACTTTATATATAACAAAATAACATGCCATTAAAAAAATTTCGGAGGGTAAACAAGATTTAAAACGAACACAAAACGATTCTCCATTAAAGATTTCTTGTGGTGATGTGCGTGTTACTGTTGTGGCGTTCGTAAAACATGACAACATTTCAAATTGTAGGAGGCAAACAATCAAACAAATTTGCAATTTTAAAGCTAAAAAAAAAATTCTGCTGTAAAAAAAAACATTTGGGAGCCGTGGAGCCGCCATAATTTTCGGCTCCGGCTCCAGCAAAAAGTAGCGGCTCCTCGGCTCCGGTTCCGCAAGCCTGCTCAGAACACAAGCTTACTATTTCATTTGATGAGTTTCTTAATAAATCTTGGTGAAACTACGTGCTGCAGTATTTCACACCAAATGAATGGGTTATTGAACGTACAAGGTGTAAAATGGGGCTATATATATAATATATAAGCCCCTTAGGAGCCCTGAAGCCCGGCCCTCAGAGGTCCTATCGCGAAATGAACTTTTGATGTACACATGGCAGGCCAAGACCTACAAAATGATATATACATCATGGGTTAAGGACTTATGGTTGCTGAGATATAGGGCGCTCCTTTATTAATATAGCTTATATAGTAAAAAACGGTACTTTATAAGCCCCCTTTTACGGCCCTCAGAGGTCAGATCGCGAAATGAACTTTTGCTGCACACATGGCAGGCCAAGACCTACAAAATGATATATACATCATGGGTCTAGGACTTATGGTTGTTGAGATCTAGGGTGATGACGGACAGACAGACAGACAGACAAAACGGGTACAATAGAGCATTTTTTTTCGAAAATGCTCTAAAAATATTTGGGTGGATGGGTAGTAAGCTACAGAAAAAATGTCATACAGAAATTAATACAACAGTATTCCAGTTTAAAATCGTCAAACGTAAGCAATAGTAATAACAATCATGAAAAAAATCGGATCTGCCCGAAACCAAAAAAAAATTACATAGCCTACTGATCAAACCTAAGGGGATATAACTCTATGCAAAGGTTCTTGCAGAGTACAGCCTTTTAATTTTAATTGGTGTGTTGGCACTTTTCTATATATAAGTGTTGTTTTTTTTTTGGTTAAAATTTTGGGCAGCTGCCCCCAAAAAAGGTTTGCTATAGAATAACGGACAAATATGGCGGCTTTCGGAAAAGCCAATTTTAATTGACGATTCGCATTCTGCATAATGTATATTGTGTCATTGTGTGTGTGTGGGGGGGGGGGTATTTTGGTAGATAGATATTCTGCGTTTTTTTTTTTTGTTTTTGTCTGCCAACTTTTGTGCTTGAAATTTCTTTTCATACTATATACAAAAAAAAATTACATAAACTTTGGTCTGGTTTTTTTTTATATATTTTTTTTAAACAGCCGACAGATAAGGACAAAAAGTTCATTGACCTTTGTTGGTGTTACAGGGTGAGGGGAATGAAAGACCACGGAGCCCACCTCACTGCATGTCTACACCAGAGATGAGCGGACAGCGGACGCGTCCGCTTGCGGACGCAGATCCGCAGACTTTTCCGAATCCGCGGACTGACAGCGGACGCTTCGTATGGTTAAGTTGCGGACTGAGGCGGATCTTCTTTAGCGTTACCATAAAAAAATTCAAGTCATTTAAACAGCTAAATTTCAGCAATGCGGACGCGCGGACTGACTGCGGACCAATGTTGTAAGATTCTGCGGACGCGGATCATTGATAGAAATCCGCGGACGGCCGCGGACGCTAAATTTCAAGATCCGCACACCTCTGGTCTACACTGAATGGCGTCACGGTGTGAATGTATTCACGGAATCTGATGGGCGATGATAGCCCTGGGGAGGGAGGGGTAATTACCAGAATTCCATCAGGATTTCATCTCTCCTCATAAAAATTGGATTGTGGGTGTCGGGGGGGGGGATGTGAGGACAGCGAGCCAGTAATTAATGACCTTGTATGTACGTCATATCGATGTGTGTGTGTGTAGTGTAGTGTCCACTCTATGTTCGTATCAACGGGAAGACCAGTGGACTGAAAATGTAACCCTTGTTTATTTGTAGTTGTATATATATATATATATATTTCCTCTTTGATGTTTTGAGTAATTACATGTATATACTTGTGTACCATTATACACGTTGTGTTCCAATTGTCAAAAACTGAAACTATCACTGTGGCGTACCCATCTAGATAGAAATGGTTGTGTGCCATTGTGTGTCATTCACAGATTTGGGAAGTTATCGGGGGAACAGCACAGACACTGTGACTGAAAAACGAGCGCGCACACACACACACACACACGTTCGATGTCACTATCAGAACTTGACTCACCCCCTCTCTCTCTGTCTGTCTCTCTCTCTCTCTCTCTCTCTCTCTGTCTGTCTGTCTCTCTCTGTCTGTCTCTCTCTTTCTCTCTCTCTCTCTCTCTCTCTCTGCCTGTCTGTCTCTCTCTCTCTCTCTCTGTCTGTCTGTCTCTCTCTCTCTCTGTCTGTCTGTCTCTCTCTCTCTGTCTGTCTCTCTCTTTCTCTCTCTCTCTCTCTCTCTCTCTCTCTCTCTCTCTCTCTCTCTCTTACAACCATTCCTCTCCTCTATCGCCGACCCTGTACATATCTAGGCAGCCATGTTCAATGTTTGTGGTCTGTACTGGAGGGTCCTGCAGCCCATCAGTTCGCCATCATCGGATACATCATTGATAAAAGGGTTGGGGGGGGGTGTCCTGACCACTCCCGTCATTCTGACACACAACGTGGCCTGAACATGAATAATTCTGTCTGTAATCCGACTAAATTACACTTCCCGTTTCACGTGAATACATAGTCCGTGAGCTTACAGTGCCGGCCCAATGGTTTCTGGTGCCCTTGGGCAAGCTGAACATCGATTCATTACGTTGTGATATGTAGGTGTAGATTTACAGACACGTTTGATATGTAAGGTGTAGATTTACAGACACGTTTGATATGTAGGTGTAGATTTACAGACACGTTTGATATGTAAGGTGTAGATTTACAGACACGTTTGATATGTAGGTGTAGATTTACAGACACGTTTGATATGTAATGTGTAGATTTACAGAAACGTTTGATATATCGGTGTAGATTTACAGACACATTCGATATGTAGGTGTAGATTTACAGACACATTCGATATGTAAGGTGTAGATTTACAGACATGTTTGATATGTAGGTGTAGATTTACAGATACATTCGATATGTAGGTGTAGATTTACAGACACATTCGATATGTAGGTGTAGATTTTAGTCCGGAGATCGCTGTTCCGGGAAGTTAACTACATACCCGACGGACGTGAATGCGGTGGTGGTGGTGGTGGCGGTGGGGTATGGTGGTGGTGGGGTATGGTGGTGGTGGTGGGGTATGGGGGTGGTGGTGGGGTATGGGGGTGGGGGCGTATGTGTGTATGGGGGAGGGTGTGGCAATGAGTTTAATATGATGTTTCGATTTTTTTTTGTTTCCATTATTGATATATTACCGGCACTTTCTAAGCCTCTGATATGTGTATGGCATTTATACATAGAGTGTCGATTGAACTTTGAACCATGTTGGAATTGAACCACACCCCCCCCCTTTTCCTCCCCTTCCCAAACGTCAGTGCTGACATAATAAAAAAACAAACTTTCTGGCCAATGGCGAGTCGCCAGTTTAGTAGACAGGCTCATTTCACGCGTCATTGACTTTTGTTTCCCGCCTGACGTCACAATGGGGGAATGCCATTTGACATGCGTCGGCTATTTTACCCTTTAAAAATCCACCACAAATCATTAGCAAAAGACATATGTATCTATGTATATATCCATTCACCCAACAATTAATTTGTCTATTCATCTATCTGTCTGTGGTTCATTTACGATTGTCTCATGTCTAAACGGTCTCTACACATTTATTATTTTATGAGTATTAACAGAATGATTTCTTTTTTTTAAACAAAACTAAAACAACACTCTCACCCACACATACACAACACACACACTCACACACACACTCACACACACACACATATTAAACACAACACGCAGATGTAATACAACACACACACATATTAAACACAACACGCAGATGAAACACAACACACACACACATATTAAACACAACACGCAGATGAAACACAACACACATATTAAACACAACACGCAGATGCAACACAACACACACACACAGACACATAAAACAATAAAGATGTATTTTTAATATACCGTCAGCTGAGAATTTCTATGTCCAAAAACGGAAATTTTTCATCTGAAGCTACAGTATTATACTTTGTCGTTGTGGGCTCCATCTCCTTTATTTTTGGTATATATAGTGTCAAAATTGAGTTCACAACATAACAGTTGTTTTCCGTTCAATATGTTCAAAGTACACAAACGTGAACTTTTAAATTTCATTTTATTCAAAATCACTTTTTGTGGACATAGAGCTCCATAATTTTCAGCTAACGATATTCCAGCGCCCCCTTTCAGTTAGTTCCCTTTTCTTATGCCACGTCTCCCCCCCCCCCCGGTCCTCCTTTTTTTCCTCAGAATGGCAACAAGGTAAAAAAATATTTTGGCCTAATTTGATGTCTGCTAGTTTAATTAATAATAAGCGCAAGGACCATTAGTCTTTCAATGTTCTCAACGAATTGACCAATGAAATTTATTGTTGTTATTTTTTCCCCTCTCCACATCACTGAGGGGCGGGTGGGAGGTCGGTGTCGAACCTCATTGACAACAACCACGGGATTGTTGCAGGTTTAGGTTCAAACCTCATTGACAACAACCACGGGATTGTTGCAGGTTTAGGTTCAAACCTCATTGACAACAACCTCGGGATTGTTGCAGGTTTAGGTTCAAACCTCATTGACTACAACCTCGGGATTGTTTCAGGTTTAGGTTCAAACCTCATTGACAACAACCTCGGGATTGTTTCAGGTTTAGGTTCAAACCTCATTGACAACAACCTCGGGATTGTTTCAGGTTTAGGTTCAAACCTCATTGACAAGAACCTCGGGATTATTGCAAGTTTAGGTTCAAACCTCAGTGACAACAACCTCGGGATTCTTGCAGGTTTAGGTTCAAGTCCACTCAACTGTAAAATTGATTACCTGACATTCACTTTGGGAGACTAAAGGCGGCTGGGCGTTGTGCTACCCACACAATCCTTCAAAATGGCGTGGCTGCTGAAGCCTGCAGGCTACACTGCCCCGATGAGCCCTTAGGGGCTGAAGAGAACTTTACTTTGTATTTAGAAATGGTTGATAGTGTACACACATTTCTTAATTACACTTATTTAAAACAGTGTGTGTGTGTGTTTTATTTTCACCATTTATTAAACTTTATCACATAAATAAACATAAACTTGTTGATATATAAAAATATTCAAATACAAGAAATGGCGTTTTAATTTTTGTACCAAGACGAAGTTAGCGCACAAATAACGGGGAAATCCCGAAGTGTTAAATTAGCAGCCCGGTACTATGGTGAAATACATGTTTTGACAATAGCGCGGTACATCTCTCTCCGTCATACTTGGTGGAAAATTATTATCATTTTCATAGCCCCGACCTTCACCCGTCCACGGCCACAAGCCCGTGAATACATATTGACTCAACACCCCACTCACCCCCTTTTTTTGTTGTTGTTGAGTACTCGCGCGTGAGTGTGGTGGTGGTGGTGGATGTGGAGGTAGGGTAAGGCACAAGAGCTGACCCCACGCTCACACCGGGCAGGGATGTATCATCAATGAGTTTTTATACGAGCGTTGGAAGGGAGACATCGTGGTGCTGTGGGAGTGAAGGGCGGGGTGTGAGGGAGGGGGTGGGGATATGGAGCAGTGCTGGTGATGAGAGGGATGTGGGGTGCAAGAGTGAGAGAGAGAGAGAGGGGGGTCGATAGTTTATTCGATAGAATACATAGTGAGTGAGAGAGGCTGGCTGCCATTGAGAGGGGGAGAGAGACATAATAGAGTTTGATAGTGTGGGGAGGAGGGAAGTGGGGGGAGGGAGAGAAAGAAGAGAGAGCCCGAGTGCCGATGCCACACCGCTAGTAGCAGTTGTTGTGATCTTTTTGAAATTTAAACAAAAAAAAACTCCACATCCGGGGCATGTTAGTTATTTTTTTTTCTTTCTTATACTTTTTGTTATTTATAAAAATCAAATGGTGCGATGTGTGCCTAGAACTGTGACCGGAAATCACATCGAAGTGTGTGTGTGTGTGTGTGTGTATCGGTGGTTTCATATTGTCTCATCAATACATCCTGTGTGTACAAGCCGTGTGTTCATATTGATGTATGTGTAGCTCAGTGCTTGGGAATCTGTGTACTACGCGTCAGTGTGCGCATGTTTTGTTTAGTCAAGGAGTCGGCTACATCATAAACTCGCCGTGTTTACCTCTGGCGTCATTAAAAAATGATTGTTGTTTACATGTGATGCCGGTTAGTGTTTAGGTTGATTTCAAATTATGGGATATATATATATATTTTTTTTTTAAATAAGCTCAACTTCTGGATGTTCAGTTATGCGTCATAATTTGTTTTAAAAATTGAAGCCAAAAATAAAATGTTTCATTATCGTGGAGAGTTCGGTGGTTTGACCCAATGACACATGATGTATTCTGTTCACAGAACTTTGAGTTATTCAAGGGAATTAAATTATTTGATTTCTTAACGGTATAATTTCTGTGAAAGGATATTTTAATCAGCTTTGTTATGAGACAACTCCTGTGTGTGATTTGTTTGGCTTAAATTAGCACGTGAAAGCATTTACTTTGTTGTTATTTCTATCAAAGGATGATTTAATCAGCTTTGTTACCCGGCAGCTTCTTGTGTTTGGTTTGTTTCTGAACTTTGACCCCCCTCCCCACCCCTCCATCTCGAATTTCACGCCTTAAATGTGCGACCCCCACCCCCACAGCGTTATTATTACTATGAAAGTCATTGGTGATTCGCAGTGAAAGAACCAGGACCAGGACCGTAATCTAGAGTTTTAGCCCCCCACACCCCGCCCTCCACACCCACCGAAAAAAGGAAATACTTCAATAAACGTGTCCGCTATCGACGGAGTACATGTACCTGTGTACTAACTAAATATAATTGTAGAACATCTTAACTTTACATTAGCATTAAGGCGATGTACAAGTAAACAAGGAACACACACACACACACACACATATATATATATATATATATATATATATATATATATATATATATATATATATATTTAACTGCTCATGTCAAGAGTTAACTATGTATTGATTAAATACAAACTGTGATATTAAGAAGTTTAAAAATAGGGGGTGGGTGAGGGGGGTGGTTGAACTGTTCATGTGACCTACTTCACGTGTATGTGTGTGTGTAGGATGTACTGTTTGACTGACTCACTGGTTTGAATCAATGATGAACGCAGAAGTTACTTTAAGAAAGTCACGTGTGGAGTTCTCATTGATCTGTTGACTTGTATTGATCAGCACACCCCCCCCCCACTCCACACCTTTCCCATTCCCCCCCCCATACTCCACATGTCTAGCCACTAATGTCATTGTTACTGTCATATGACACATAGAATGTCTTCCTCCCATGTCACTGTCATATGACACATAGAATGGCATCCTCCCGTGTCACTGTCATATGACACATAGAATGACATGCTCCCGTGTCACTGTCATATGACACATAGAATGGCATCCTCCCGTGTCACTGTCATATGACACATAGAATGACATCCTCCCGTGTCACTGTCATATGACACATAGAATGACATCCTTCATTGTGGCAGGGGCGGGCTCTACAAAGTGGTGAAAAAATTGGTCAGAATGGTATCCCCTATACTCTTGCTGCCCTCTCCACGGCCAGTCACGTACTCATTAGGCCCCTGAATAGCAGATAATGTTGTCGAGGGTTTTGTTGTTTTTTTTTTTAACAGAATATGTTTGTTGTAAATGGCGTGCCGTCATCAAATTATGGGAGTTTAGATAACATTAGAAAACTTACAAATTGAAAATAATATATATCAGGATCGATTTAATTGTAATGAAAAAGAAAGAAAAAGTAAAACATGTTTCTATGACCCACTTTATCACCGACGTTCACGCTATGATACACATATACACTACAAACAGTCACACACATTAAACACACACATTCATAAGGAAAAAAAATTCATTGATCTTGAAAATTTAGGCCCCTTTTGTCTCTTCCACCACTCCTCCCCCCCCCCACCCTCTCATTCCATGACGTTGATGCATGAGTGACCTCTCGAACCGAGCACGGAGTGAGAGATAGCGTCCACTCGTCTTCATTATAAGGCGGGGGGGGGGGGGAGAAATGCCTCTCGCTCCAGAAGAGACAACCAGATTTTTTGAAGTGAGCCGGTACCGTAGTCATCGCTCATAAACAGGAAGACCCGTTTTGTTTTATCTTTTACAGAGGATTGAAACTGGGTAAATCATGACACTACCGTATTCCCCATGATAGATGCCCTGTTGATAAAACTCTCCCAATCGTATCCTCCCCACCATAATAACAGTCTTTCACACACACACAGATGTATCATTGTGATGAATGAATCACAGAGTTTGTTGCATCGCACGTATGTCATATAGATGGGTTTGGTTTGGTGGGGGGAGGGGGGGATAGATCTATCACTGTCTGGAATTACTGTAAATATAAGCTCCGTGAGCTTGAGCGGGCGGCGTGCAGTGCTCAAAGCAGGTCACATAAATTTACTTTTGAGCGCCAACTTACTCCCGCCTCTATTGTTTCAATGTGTGTGAGAAGTCCCTGTATGGAAGAGGTGAATTCTCTTAGGTCCTATAAACCACTAATGAACTGTTTGGCCAGTAGTGCACTTTGCCACCACGGAGCCACCCCCGGGAAGATATAGCGGGAGACTTTCACCATGACTTGTACTATCCATCGGTCCTCACCGGGGATCGAACCCGGGACCATCAGATTGACAGCAGAATGCTTTATGGCACGACCACCCGTACCCGCCGATCGTTACAGTTTAGCCGAATAGTTCGTCATAATTTAAACACTAAACTAATACCTCCAATCATAATTTAAACACTTAACTAATAGTTCAAGTCATAATTTAAAAAGTAAATTAATAGTTCAAGTCATAATATAAACAGTAAATTAATAGTTTAAATCATAATTTAAACATTAAATTAACAGTTCAAGTCATAATTTAAACAGTAAATTAATAGTTGAAGTCATAATATTTAAACAGTAAATTAATAGTTCAAGTCATAATTTAAACATTAAATTAACAGTTCAAGTCATAATTTTAACACTTAAGTAACAATGACAGTCATAATTCATTATGATACACTGGGTTCACCAACTCACAGGTAAACATTATCAATAAATTGGTACTCATTTTTTTTTGTTCATCACCGATTTAAACTTTTAATGGTCATTATTTTATTTTCCCGCTCTTTGTTGATGTCGTAAAATATTCGCCACAATTTCACAATTCACTTATTTTGTAAGAGAAATTCCCCAATTTCAAAAAGGAGCCGGTCATCCGAGAACTTATCGGGACTGTGAGCAGTGACCATAAAATTGTACAATCCACTTCCCCCTATTATTACTTCCCCTGACGCTTTCGTCCATGCCATAGCCGACCCATTGACTGGTTTGCGTGTGACATGTATTCTTCGCATTAGATCAGTGGTCCCCCCCCACCCCCGGGCAGCGGACCGGTACCGGACCGTGGATCGAATGGTACTGAGCAGCCCAAGAAACATTGAATTATTTCCTTTTTATTTATTTCTCTCGTGATTGTGGCGACTTTCCGTGGGCGAGAAATAATCTAACCCCCTCCTTTTTCAAGTGGGCCGCGGTGAAATTATGAAATGCTGACCGGTCCATTGGCGAGAACAAAGGTTTGGGATCACTGCTTTAGATCATTTAACATTCATGGGGGGTGGGGGTGGTGTCATAGTTCGTTTGTTGTTTATGTTTCACCCCAGAATGTAAATAAGAAATTGTTTATTTGCGTGTGTGTTGATCTCAGTTGTAATCTAACGCCACTACCGGACAAGGGTTTCTTTCGCTCACCTTCTTTTTTTGAAGTTACATGAGGAAAACAGAATAAACGCACAGAATAAGGACATCCCCTACCTCCACCCCCACACACACACACAAACACACACACACACACTCAAATACACACACTCAAACACACACACACCAAATGGGAAAAGGAACTCAAGTTATAAAAAAAACAAGTTATTTAATCAACAACCATGCGAATTATTTAATCAACAACCACGCGAATTATTTAATCATTAACCACGCGAATTATTTAATCAACAACCATGCGAATTATTTAATCATTAACCACGCGAATTATTTAATCAACAACCACGCGAACTATTTAATCAACAACCACGCGAATTATTTAATCAACAACCATGCGAACTATTTAATCAACAACCACGCGAATTATTTAATCAACAACCATGCGAACTATTTAATCAACAACCATGCGAATTATTTAATCAACAACCATGCGGTTAAAAAAAAAGTCACGTTTATATTGAAGAGCGAATTTTTAAAAAAGTGACCACCGCTCTTGGGTAACGGGCTCAAAACGTTGGCCGACCCCTGTTGTACGGCGTGTACCGATGACGTAACACTCAGTTACAGATGAGTAACTACAGATCACTAGACAGGCTGTGGTGGGGGGGCGGGGTGTCACTCGGTATAAGACCCGCCACTGTATGAACACACACGCGCGCACGCACACAGCGATACATTGAACAGCTGAGGGGGGTAGATTGAGGAGAGACATCCAGTAGGATTACACCCCCCCCCTTTTTTTTACCCCCACCATGTGACTGGTCTGAGCCAATCTACAATATATTGACCGAAAATAAAAGAGAGACCGTCCTATTATTTCCAGCCCAATAGCCCGCCACATTTCAAAGAAAGGGGAAAATACTATTTTTTCGTCTTTGATAGATTCCCTGGTCGGGTCTTCTTGAAAAGGCTTAGGCCTGCCATATAAAACTTACATTCCACCAGCCCTTATATCGTGAGTCAGTATTTCTCACCCATCCCCATCCACCGGTTCATTGTATCAACCGTCCATTGTTCATTCTCTCTTGTTCGGTAAATCCTCTCTGATGGAAGTTAACAATTTTATAAAAGAGTTGGATACAAAGGCCAAATAGATAAGCTCAGGCTAGACAATAGACACTGATTGAAAAGAATCAGAATGACTTTATTTTTTTCTCACAAGACAGTGGGGTGGGGGGGGGGGGAGGGCTATATGCCCCGGTGTGACATGGTCTCACACTGCTGTTATCATGTGTCCATGGAATTAGAATGAATTTCATTCCGTTGTTTCTCTCTATCACTTCTGTTTCGCACTCACTCACCCCAGTCTCCCACTCACACCATCTCTCTGTCTGTCTATCTCTCTCTCTCTCGTTCGCATATTTCAATTATATTTACCGGCGCCACGTGGCCTGAGACCTAATACCCCCCCTCCCGCACCCACACCCCCTTCCGTACGCCGACGGCTCTGAATATTTCTGTATCGCCAGTGACAATGACTTCATGCAATCAACGGACGTGATTGGGTCACTGTGACATTGATCTACCACCCCTTCCCCCCATATAAAAGCTTTTGTAAATAGTATCGCCCTGTGCCCCTAAATGTGTGACAGATGTAGACTCATTGGTAACTCCCTCGCGACACCCCCCCTCCCCATACACCCACCCCCCACTGTTACCTCTAAAGCTGTCAGCGCACACACATGTCGCCAAGCGCTCACAGCTTTACCTCACAGCTTTACATGACAGCTATACCTCACAGCTTTACCTTACAGCTATACCACACAACTTTACCTTACAGCTATACCTCACAACTTTACCTTACAGCTATGCCTCACAACTTTACCTTACAGCTATACCTCACAACTTTACCTTACAGCTATACCTCACAACTTTACCTCACAGCTATACCTGACAGTGCGCTGTGGTGTGACGTGTAGTAGTAGGGCGCGCACATTGCTCTTCAATACACGTTCCATGCCGACAAACTGGGTTTTTTTTTGTAGCGCCCGACCCTGCGGCAGAGTGTTAGGCCTTACCCCTTCCCATCATACCCCATCCACGGGACCCCCATGTCTGGTACTAAATCCAACAAAAAAAAACAGACTGGGGGCCCTGACAAGTACTTTGCCTGGTGCAAAAACGTACTATATGAAGGTCTCCGTGTTTAGGGCATAACAACATAAAACACAACGGCTCTAGGTAACACACTCGCCAGGTTTTCACACTCATTTCATTGAACGTTATTAGTATGGCCTTGAAGTTTCCCGATATCCCCCCTCCCATCATCCGTTAGTCCCCCCCCCCCTTTTCTTTCAAACACACAACCCTCCTGCCATGAAAACCCACAATTCCTTCACCCCAACCTTTAATTCTACGTTATCTCCCTTTATTATACGGATCTCTACACTTAGCAGATTGGAAGAGAAAATTCCCTCCCCTTTGTTTGGGTTGTTTCATATCAACCAGTTAGGAGAGAGATTCTCACCCCCCCCCCCACTCTCTACAGTAAACTGGCTTATGTCTGTAATAGAGTTGTAACGCAAGGCTTTCTTTCCGATTTCTTTCTTTCTTCCAGGATTTTCTTCCTGTTTATGTTCCATTCTCTCGCGTTATTCTGTTGTTCTGTATTGCTTCATTTACATGTTTATGTGGCTGTTAATTTCTTACGGCGTTGGCTATCACAGTGTGATGTGGGGACAACTCGCTGGTGCTGAGCAACCCGAACACTTGTCCGGGGGGGGGGCAAAGATTGGGGCGACCCAGCCGCTTTCGAAATGTATTTAGTGGGGGTGGGGATGGGGAGTAGGAAGGCTAGACCGTTGTCTAGTGTGGCCTTTAAGACGTGTACCACGGAGAACCAGTTTCGCACCGGGCTTTGTCCTGATGGTGCATTCTTTGGGATTTCCTTTGCCGACACTGCTGAGAGGTTGGGGAAACTGTAGACCATGTTCTATTCGAGTGCCCCGAGCTGGTAGACCACAGGGTGGACCGGTCGTGGTAGCTTGCTGGCCATTGACCTTTGTGGCAATCCCCAGATGTTGAAGGGCACAGAGAGTTTGATCTCACAGGCTCTGAGAGACCTAGTCTCAGCCCGCAATTATCACAGAGAGTTTGATCGCACAGGCTCTGAGAGACCTAGTCTCAGCCCGCAATTATCACAGAGAGTTTTATCGCACAGGCTCTGAGAGACCTAGACTCAGCCCGCAATTATCACAGAGAGTTTGATCGCACAGGCTCTGAGAGACCTAGTCTCAGCCCGCAATTATCACAGAGAGTTTGATCGCACAGGCTCTGAGAGACCTATTCTCAGCCCGCAATTATCACAGAGAGTTTGATCGGACAGGCTCTGAGAGACCTAGACTCAGCCCGCAATTATCACAGAGAGTTGTTGCTGTTCTTGCTGTTTCTGTTATTGTTGTTGCTGTTCTTGCTTGTCGTTTGTTTTCTACCACTTGTCCACAGGGGCGCCGAGAGCCAACAAGGGCCCAAGGGCAGGACATCATTGCGGGCCCCTTAATAAACAATGGGTCGTGAAAAAATTGACATGGTCGGGGCGGCCGGGCCCCTTTACAGATGTGGGCCCGCTGGCAATAACCCCCATGCCCCCCCCCCCTCGGCATGCCTGGTTGTTTAATCCAATTATTTTTTTTTTAGATAAGAGCACACTGTTCTCTCGTCCATTGAATTTTTTGCGACAGGAAAAAAAATATGTGGAAGGGAGGCGGGGGGGAGGGGACAATATGGAAGAGATCTGTTGTTAATTCAGCAGAACTGAAATATGTAAATGAGCGCGTGAATAATTGATTTGTTCAGGACCGCCGCTAGTAAGTCTTTGACCCCCCCCCCAACGACCGAGCCGACTGCGCCCTCTCCTGTGGTGATTGTCCCCCCTCCCCCCATACAATCAGCGATAATGTGTGGGTCCTCCATTGACCTCCAGGAGGGATTGTGGACGTCTGGACCCCCCCACACCCCCCACCCCATTCCAATACATGTCTATTGCCGCCACGACTCCTGTTAACTCCTTGTTACGTCGGACCTCCTCCTTGTTGTACTCCCCAGTTTGAGACTTCCTGTGTCGCACCTGCCTGATCCCTGTCCCCCCATCCCGTGTGTTGGGTTTTTATACCTGAGACACTCATTTGTGTTCAGACCGTACATTAAAGTTTCGTTTCAATGAATCGCACAGTTTGAATTATGTTGGCTGTTCTTTCCATTTGTGTGTGTATGTACGTTTGGACGTCAAATGTTGCCCCTTTATTTATCATTAATGATTAATTTTATTGCTATAGACGACTAAGAACCCGCATTTTTAATCAACATGTGCCACTTTGTTCACGTCCAGTTTGCGCACAGTGCCAGAACCTGTTTTGTCGATGGGGTAGTCTAGCTAGAACCGGACTGTGTTGGGTTTTTTTTTTTTTTAAAAAAAAACGCTGTTCTGTGTTTGTTTTTATTTGTTAATTTTTCTTCTCTCACTCCACTGCTGGAATATCAAATTCTGACAGATGTGAACCAGTGGGGATAATTCACCCCCATGGCAGAAGGCGGGCTGCAAGACATCGACGCTGCTGCTGCGCTCGTTAATGTCCCGGATCTAACATAACGGCGCATGCGTGTGTTTACCGTTGAGAATTAATTGCGTGTGTGTGTGTGTGTACGTGTGTGCTCAATTCTACATACACGTATTCCAAGGATGCATTGATGAACAAGTTTGAAACAGTGGAAAAAAAATAATACGCACGTTAAAGGGAAATTACTCCAGTCGCTTTTTTTTTTTTAAATATCACTACGTCACCACCAGACGTCGAAAGTGCCTTCACCATGGCAACCAGCAACGCTCGTTTCCATCGGTTCTCCATACTCATGGCTCTGGCTGCCCTGTACGCGGTAAGTACATTACGCTTCACCA
The DNA here is from genome assembly GCA_021962125.1 of Bulinus truncatus. Lineage (NCBI taxonomy): Eukaryota > Metazoa > Mollusca > Gastropoda > Planorbidae > Bulinus > Bulinus truncatus. Next base: position 172,088 of record JAGDYQ010000446.1, read on the forward strand.
GCTCAATTATTTGTTTGCAAATATTGAAAACTGATTGCCTGCTGCAATTGGCTCACCCCCCCCCCCACCCCCACACACGACTCTCTGAAATCTTCGCAAATTGATCGATATTTACCCCGTGAAAGAAAGCGGTCATACAGGCGAATAAGCCACATATCATTATTATTAGTATTGCTCAAAAAATTCCTAATTAATGAGTGTTATTGATTACATTCTTAGATTTGATCTTGTTTTTAAATGTCCGATTCTTCGCAGGTGATTAATATTTACCTAGTTTCACTTTTCTTAAAAATTATGAATTAAAACATTAATTAATCAAATGAAAACATGGCAGGCCTGTTACTATAATGTGTGTGTGTGTGTGTGTGTGTGTGTGTGTGTGTGTGTGTGTTCTCTATAAATTAAAGTTAGAACATGATCTATATGTCCTATAAAACCTGGGAATTGTATGGAGGTTGTCTGCAGGTTGTGTGTAGGTTGTCTGCAGGTTGTCAGTAGGTTGTCTCATGTAGAATCATTAGGTCAGAAAACACTAGCTGCCTTCAAGTCGAGTCAGGTTGTTGTTACGACTGGAGTCATGACTTTGAAGATGTTTGAGAATCCTTGACTTGTGCAAAGATACACCCCTGGTGTGACTGTGTTGCGTCCTTTCTACCATCCACACGTCTGCCCAGCGAGACAGGATCGTTTTTATGGCAAACTAGGAGACCACTTCAGCTTGGGGTCCCCTTGAACGTCTACTCCCAGATATCTATAAACGTCTTTGCGTGGGCCCCCAGATATCTATAAACGTCTTTGCGTGGGCCCCCAGATATCTATAAACGTCTTTGCGTGGGCCCCCAGATATCTATAAACGTCTTTGCGGGGGCCCCCAGATATCTATAAACGTCTTTCCGTGGGCCCCCAGATATCTATAAATGTCTTTCCGTGGGCCCCCAGATATCTATAAATGTCTATCCGTGGGCCCCCAGATATCTTTTAGCGTCTTGCCATAGTGCCCCAAAATATCTCTAAACGTCTGTGAAATGGGCCCCCCAGATATCTTGAACATCTTTGCCTTGGGCCCCCAAATATCTTTAAACGTCCTGCCCTGGGGCCTCAAATATCTTTAAATGTCTTTGCCTTGCCTTGTCTTGCCCCCCCCCCACGCGAACCCCTAAGAGCGCCCGACTTCCCCCACTGCAGTGGACAAATTATCCCCCATATGCTGCTGAAAACGCCCGTGTAATTAGGGCGACAAGCGGGCCTGGAGTGGCCTAGGCCCAGGGCGGTAAACGGATCAATACAAGCAAATTAAGCCAGATTTATTATTATTATTTTTTTTTTAACATGGCCCTAGCTAAGGATGAGCGAACCTGCCTGTAGGATTGTGGTGAAATTAAACTGTAAATAACAATCTGGATTTATTTTTTGTGTGCTATATATTTAATTTTTTTTTTTCAATTATGCTAGAAATATGGAAGAGTGGAGTGCTGTAATTTACTTCCACAATAACGAAGATTTTTGATTGAAATACTTACTACAGAACCATTGGGGAGGGGGGAGGGTGTCACTAGTTTGAAATCTCGATAAAGTCACATGGTAGGTAGCGTACTGACCTACACCCCTCCCCCTCTATGTGGGGCCATGGGGAGGGGGGGCAGTTTCCCTTTAATCTGTCATATGAATGCTGGTAAAGCTGTTATTTTGTTTTAAAGACAGTCTCGCAGCATACCGTTTGCGGAGCACTGGCCTGTAGCTGGACCTCAGCTGACCACAACAACAGCTAACGGTGGACGCTGGAAGAAGGTCACGTGTGATTGTATCGAAATGAGAGGACGATGTTATCGGGAATAGGGCAGCAGGCTATCGACGGGAGACTGACAGCGGGTTACCCGAGGTGAAACTCGATATTTTGCTAGCACCTGGCGAACTACAGAATGGAAAGTAAGTCCCTTGGTTTGGGGAAAGGGGTGCTAAGCAGAGATAATATGGTGGGGCCACTTAGTGGGCACCCCCCCTACGTCATCAAGTATAATAGGGATTCGATTTCACATTTAGTAAGGGGAAACAACTTGTATAAACACGGTGGGACTAGACACGGTCGCCCGTGTCCCATATAAAAAACACGTGTATTGACCCCGTTTAACTGGCTGTGTAAAGTATGTTGGTGTGTGTGTGTGTGTGAATCTTTTTTTTTTTTGATTTTTAAAATTTAAATGTTTTATAAAAAAAAAACTTAAAGGTTTCTCACCGCTGATTGAAACATACTGTCCGGTTAGTTTCCATGTCACACGCCGTAAACCAAGGGCAGTTGAAAAAACGATGAGGTCATGGCCGACCATCCCAGGGCTGCTGTAAGAAATGCTGCCCCCCTCCCCCCTCCGACCCGCCACTCATTTGATATCATCAATGAGGACATGTCTGAAGTCACACTTCCACGCACAGCTGTGTCGTTGTCGTTTCTCTCGTCCTGTCACATGTCTGACGTCACACTTCCACGCACAGCTGTGTCGTTGTCGTTTCTCTCGTCCTGTCACATGTCTGACGTCACACTTCCACGCACAGCTGTGTCGTTGTCGTTTCTCTCGTCCTGTCACATGTCTGACGTCACACTTCCACGCACAGCTGTGTCGTTGTCGTTTCTCTCGTCCTGTCACATGTCTGAAGTCACACTTCCACGCACAGCTGTGTCGTTGTCGTTTCTCTCGTCCTGTCACATGTCTGAAGTCACACTTCCACGCACAGCTGTGTCGTTGTCGTTTCTCTCGTCCTGTCACATGTCTGAAGTCACACTTCCACGCACAGCTGTGTCGTTGTCGTTTCTCTCGTCCTGTCACATGTCTGAAGTCACACTTCCACGCACAGCTGTGTCGTTGTCGTTTCTCTCGTCCTGTCACATGTCTGAAGTCACACTTCCACGCACAGCTGTGTCGTTGTTTCCCCCCCCCCATCCCCCTCATGCCCTGTCCACCCATGACTGCTTTGAACAATACCAGTTGTTGCCCCCCCCCCCCGTCAATAGGTCCCAGACAAATATTGATTTGAAGAAGGAAAAGTAAAGAAAGAAAAAACTGATCACATGACCACAGACACTTATCTTTTGATTGACTCACTGGTTGGAATTGAACTCAAGAAACGTGTGTGTCCTTCCCCCCCCCCACCGCCCCGCTCCTCTAAGGGCATAATTCATTTTATAAAACTCACGTTCAACTCCCCGATGGAAGTTATTCATAGAATGGCATTTCATTTGATTGTATAATATTAGGGCTGTACCGGAATCCGATTCTGGTTCCGGTTAAGCCGGATTCCGTCAGTTTTAACAAATCCTGTTCCGATTCCGGTTCCGGTTAAAATATGCCGGATTCAAGCCGGATTTCTTTGTTGTTTGAAATTTGTACGAAATTTTTTTAGCGCAACATAATTTTAAAATATTTAGCGCTTTACAATTAAATAAAAACAATAAATTCCTTTGATTTTAAAACTACAATAACGTCGATCGCTTTTAGTTCTATATGTAAGTACAAATATATTAAAAAGAAAGATCTGAATCGTATTTAGTCTGGTACAGGGGTCGGCAACCTGCGGCTCGCGAGCTGCATGCGGCTCTTTTGATGTCAAGTTGTAGCTTCTTTCGATGTCAAATTGCGGCTTGACCAAATACCGTAATATTGAAACAACAAATTTAGTGGCTCTTTAAAAATTGAGAAAATTGTAAATTATAACTTTAGGCTCTTCCGTCTCAAAAGGTTGCCGACCCCTAGTCTAGTAATACGACAACCTTATCTTCCGCTACTTTTGATTCCGTGTTTTCTATAAACTATATTTAGCTATCAAAGTTTTTTTTTTTTTTAAAGAGCAGACAACGATCTATTTTTGGGTGTTTACAGTTTTAAAAAAGTTCAATAATTTATTTTTCTGCACATTTTTCCCCGTTTTGTTTAATTTAGTGGATTTTGTCACGATTTGAATAAAATTCCTCGCTAATTTAGATAAATAAATTGAAGATACATTTTTAATTCAACATTAAAGTGATATTGATTTAGATTTGAAATGCATTTTAATTTGTGTTTTTATGGGGAAATAGTCAGATAATGGTTTAAATGAAAGTATGAATGAAATAACAAGGTTTGGTGACGTCACCATGGAAAACTAAAGAAAAAAAATAAGCTATCGGGTGGTGCCACGGTATATATATATATTTGGAATTCATTTATTAATAAACATGTTTGTTATACTTTCTAAGATATGTTATCCATTTCTTTGTGTGATGGTAACAGAAATCAAGTTAAATTAGGTATAGCTTTATTAAAATATTTTTTTTTAAACGAAGAACCTGTTATTTCGACAGAGTTATCTTTCTTAACTCAAGATTGGGGAAGGGGTTTTAGTTACATTCTTCAAGATCTAAATGGTTAATACTGTTTTTTGCTATCTAGAGTGTGACGGATGGCCGAGTGGTGTCGACCTGAGAGTCCTGGGTTCGATCCTCGGTGAGGCCCATGGAATTTTTCCAGGTGAAATTTGGTGCAAAGTCGTCCCACAAGTCCACCCAGCTTTAAATGGGTACCTGACTTAAGTTGGGGAAGTAAAGACGGCTGGGCGTTGTGCTAACCACACAATCCCTTCATATGCCGAGGTTATAGAAACAGATGAATTCTACACTTCACCTGCCCCGAAGGCCCGTTAGGGCTAAGAAGATAACTTTACTTACTACTACTACTTTGATATCTAGAACTTAAAAACTAAATTTTTATTCTATTTTTCATTCTTATATCTTTTTTATGTTAGGCGAGAAATTACTACTTCGTTCGGAAAAATTACTATTTAATTCGGTAAAATCCGGTTCCTGTTCCGATTCCGGCAGGATTCAAATATTAAATCCGATTCCGGTTCCGATCCTGCAGGATCTAAAAATTAGAATCCGGTACAGCCCTATATAATATGATAGAAAAAAAAATATTATTATAATGAAAAATAATAATAAAGGACGTAATGGATCAGGTTATGTGTTATTGTGCTGATGTTATTGTTTTAAAAAAACATGAAAATGATCAATTCGCTGCAATTAGCATCATTGAATTTTTTTTTTCATCCGACCTCCTGATATTGTTATAGAACACAGTGGGTCTCAAGGTGTGAACGAGTTGTAGATGGGGGCAGACAAAAGTGAAATTTAGAATCGAACTAATTTAGAGTGTATGTGTGCTCTACGACAGCGCCCTATCTGTTATTTGTTACATATTTGAAAAGTTTGTAAATCGGTAACGTAACAGGGAAGACATATATAAGTACCGGTAATATTAATGACGATTTAATTATATTTCTTTGACCATAGAGGAGGACGCGAAAATATAAGAAAAAAGAAAAAACAGTTTTCATGGTAGAACGCGAAAGTCAAACAGTTTTCATGGTAGATCGCGAAAGTCAAACAGTTTTCATGGTAGATCGCGAAAGTCAAACAGTTTTCATGGTAGATCGCGAAAGTCAAACAGTTTTCATGGTAGATCGCGAAAGTCAAACAGTTTTCATGGTAGATCGCGAGTTATATTCTTACGACCTGATTGTGGAGTTATATACTTACGAACTGATTGTGAAGTCATATGCTTACGATCTAATTGTGAAGTTGTATATTTAGACAAACGAAGTTTCCATTAAGTACGTTACAAAGTAAACTTGACGGTTGATTGGCCACCATGGATCAATACGTTACTTAGTTTTTTTATCTTGTATGTTGTTGTTTTGTTTTGTTTTGTTATTTTTCCAATTCTGTCCCTAAGATTGAGCATGGCGAGGTACGTTCGATCCACGTGAGATTGTTTGGAAGAGTTTGATTGGTTGGTTGCCATTTGACGGCTGATTACTGTCAGGTCTGGAGACTTGTAATGACCTAACTGGAAATCGATGTCATAAGGAAAGGGCAACTGATACTTCTTTTTTTCGTTTCATTGTTACCTCCCCTTGAGAGAGAGAGAGAGAACGCAGAGAAATGTTTTCCGCTATTGAACTCTTGACTTTCACGACAATTGGAAGGTGGGTGGGGAGGGGGGGAGAGAGAGACAGCAGTGATGAAAAAGAAACCACTGTTGTACTATTCCACGTCAATACTTTGTGTGTATGTGTGTGTGTGTGTGTGGCAGTATAAATAGTATCCTGTCTTTGAAAAACTTTCTTCCTTTCAAAAAAGAAACACAGGCGTGTGTGTTGCCATCAATAAAAGAATCTACATGTAGTTCAAGGTTACGCTTGGACCAGTGGCGCAACCAGCAAAAAATGCTGGGGGGGGGGGCCTCACTTTAGGAAAAAAGTCAGTTTGACAGTCTTTTTTGTAACTTTATAACATTAATTATGTATTGATGATCTGGCTTGGACAGTCAATGCTGTGAGTGAGTTTACATTTCGACTCACGTGGCATTCTAAAGATGAGGGAATGGATTCAGAATTACATGTACTAGTAATAACACATGTACTAGTAATAACACATGTACTAGTAATAACACATGTGCTAGTAATGATACATGTACTAGTAATAACACATGTGCTAGTAATGATACATGTACTAGTAATCATACATGTACTAGTAATAACACATGTGCTAGTAATGATACATGTACTAGTAATCATACATGTACTAGTAATAACACATGTGCTAGTAACAACACATGTGCAAGTAATGATACATGTACTAGTAATCATACATGTACTAGTAATAACACATGTGCTAGTAACAACACATGTACCTGTATTTTGTATTGGTTGATATGACCGCGGGCTACAAAGACGTCATAGACATGACGTACACATTTTGGAGGGGTCTCCTCGTGCCGAGAGGAACATTACTTCGAAAATGTGTGATATAAAAATGTTAGCTAACTGATGGAGAAATTACAAAGTTGAATACAAGTTGTATAGTTTTCTCCTAAAAAGTAATTTATTTATAGTAAATGTCTTCATAAATCATCATGTTATGTGGTTGCCATTTTCTTTTCCCGCGATGGTCACAGATCCGCAGTAGTTCTTATGTTATAGCCACTAGGCCAAAGGCGACCCCACCCCTTTTACAGTATTACAAATATGACTGTCATGGTATAGTTGTGTGTACTACGCACACGGGTGTGTGTGTGTAAGTTTGGAGCTTGGCGCACCAGGTCAACATGAGGTCACGGGGTTAAGATTCTAGATAGTTAGAGAATATATAGATGATGTTTATTGTAAATTGTATTGTCTAAATGGGTGAGAGAGAGAGAGAGAGAGAGAGAGAGAGCGATGTGGAATGTTCGAGTTGGATGCAAGTAAATTATATAAAGACGATGTTTAGTTGAGAAGGGAGTCAGTCAAGTCAGTTGAGTACAGCAGTTGAGTTCATTTGAGTACAGAGAGAGAGAGAGAATATTCGAGTAGAATTCAGAAGTCAGTTCAGAAGTTTTAGTTAATCAGTTGAGTTTATTGTTAACAAGTATTTATTCATTGAGTTGAGGAGATTATCAGTCATTGTGAATTATATTGGATTTATTCTATTCATATTTTATGGTGTTGTTAATAAATTATATGAACCGTGGACATGAATTGAGTTTCTCATTATAAACCAGTTCATACAATAAACATCCTTTACAATGATGCCCCGCCCTCCCGCAATTATCTCCAAGGCCCTGCCTAGGACCAAGAATGAATCCGAAATCCAGTACAACTTACCCCCCCCCCCACCCTTCCTCTCCTTTACCCACTTACGATTTAGTAAGGGGGGCGCCAAATGGTATATTTTACAAATAATATTATATGGTTTTCGATTGGGGGTGAGGTGCGCTAAAAAGGTTTTCTTCCAGAGGCGCGAGTTAAGCTCGCCACTGATATAGCCCCCCCCCCCCCCCCATATTATATGTCTTGTGAAACGAGGACAGAAACATAGTCAAGATGGACCAATAATTCCTCTTTGTGAACAATCAGTCTTGTGTGTGTGTGTACTGTGTAGCATGGCAGCAGCCAGCAGTCAGTTTTCGTCACAAGGAAACACAACTCTCGCCTGGAAACAGACATAAAGCTATAATCGATTATTCACGTTCACAAAAGAAAGGACACATTGTGTTTTCTCTTGCTGGAGATTTCCACGCGTACACGGAATGCGAACTCATCCTTGGCATATGCAGGGCCGTGTCCAACATTATATTATGGGGGAATAGGGGGGGGGGAACATGTGAAACATTACTCAGCAGGCCCAATGCACGTCCAGTAAGAAGCAGAGGTTAAATGAGATGGCCTATTACTGGCCCCCGTGAATATTTTATGACAATTTAGTCCATAAAGAGAGAAAACTGAAAATATTGGTTCGGTTTATATATTATTGTCTGACAGGATGAGTTGCATAATTCAGCGCATGCGTACCTCCTTTCTTTAAAAAAAAATTCAGCTGCCATGGGAGAGAATCAATAAAAAAAATGGATTTGAAACTTACTTGTTGTATCTATCAGTGAACCCGCAACCAACCCCACCCCCCCACCCACCTATAGCTTACATATATTGGAAGAATGTTATATACGACGGGGGCACACCCCCCCCCCCAATCTGAAAAGTGCAAAAACATTTAACAACGCTCTTTAGGTGAACCTTTCTAGTTCGGCGCCATTTGCAGCCACACAACACATAGTACGATGGGGGGGGGGGGTCTCTAAAGACGGGCCCCTGACACGTGGTCGGGCTGCGCCTTCCTTGTGGCTACCCTGTGTCTGTCATTGTTAATTCTGGTCTTTGTTTCTGTTGTTATATATCACCGATTCGTTTAAACAACAACAACACACATACACTATAACCTTTGTTAATTCTGGTCTTTGTTTCTGTTGTTATATATCACCGATTCGTTTAAACAACAACAACAACACACACACACTATAACCTTTGTTAATTCTGGTCTTTGTTTCTGTTGTTATATATCACCGGTTCGTTTAAACAACAACAACACACACACACACTATAACCTTTGTTAATTGTACTGTTTTTTTTTTGATGATGCGTTGGACGAACAGTGTAAATTGTTGCGCTTGTAAACAAGATCGTGAATTGTATAACGAATGTTTTCTGCCCCAGATAAACTTATTGTTCCAGAAACCCACGTTGCGTTATTGTATTGATCAGTGTGTTGTTTGGGTTGACATACTCAACAGTAAACATGATTTCTTAAAAAGTAATTTTATAACCTTGTCTTTTGAAATTTCGAAGTATGGTGTGTGTTTTTATTTTACCGTCTGTTTCTTAATGATTGGGGATTGACAGCATAATTTTTATTTGTTTAAATAAAACAACAGAGAAGTAATTTTTAAAAAAATTCAAGGCAGACAACTGATACGTTTTTGTAACGTATTGTTCGATTCACTCCCTTGATTAAACATCCTATCGTCTGACAGGAAAATGAAAAGGATAAGATTTAAAAAAAAAAGAGTGGCGAATGAAGCAAGAGGTCATTGCTGCCAACTCTGGAGACTAGACTTGTGGAAATAAAATTATGGGAAATGTTAGAATATCAGAACTTTTTCCCCATGGGTATAATAGAATGTAATCATTCAAAGAGCGGTTCTTATTTAATAGCCATCATCAAACGTATTTCACACTGGGTTGTCGTCTGCTGTTGTTGTTTATTTGTTGGAAGTTTTGTTGTTATTGCAGTTGTTTTTTACTCTTTTTCCCTCGCCATGAGATAATTTTAATGTAATGATAACATTGTAATAACTACATGTACATGTCAAGCCGGATTTTGTTTTTCTTTTCTGAAATATTACCATATAAATGAGATGGCCACCAAAGAAGTGTAAATGGCGAGACAATGAAATCATATCTTTGGCAGCACGGGTGAAATAATGACTATAATACATGTGTAGACTTCATTGATTAGTTACTAGTCACATTTAAACAATCAATACATTCGATTTTTAAAGTATTTACATCAAAATGAATGAATAAATTCTGCGACTGTGTCTTTCTTTGCGTGGTCATTTGTTGTTCATTGCATGGTCATTTGTTGTTCATTGCGTGGTCATTTTTTTTCTTTCCAGGTTATGCTGGACCTTTGCGAGGACAGGTCGAATTGTGCAGTCAGAGCCAGCCCGGACACCTTCACACAGGACCCTTGTCAGGGCACCCCGAAATATTTGGAGCTCCATTACAAGTGTAGGCCCAGTAAGTACTTTTTGTGTATTTGTTCCACCGCTCCGCAGCAAACGCTCCGCAGCAAAAGCTCCATTCCGTCAGCGTTAATGTTTGTGTGTTTTTGTGGGTGGGGGAGGGAGGGGATAGACCAGGGTCCGCAGACATCACGAACTATATACATGCTTTCTTCCGCATGTGCCAGCTGAACCAAGATCTAGCAAGTGTTTTTCCTCATCTTGGCTTTTAACGTTTTTATATCTGGCAACATCTTTGCATATATATAGGCAGCGCGTCTGTGATAAATCTGGCCACTCTTTTACTTCCAAGAGCCGGAGCTTTTGACGCTGCGATAATGGCGTCTTGAGGGAAAAGTAAATTCTTTTCGAACTTTTTTGAAGTCATTGTTGACGTGTAGGATCAAGGGGAGGTTATCAGGAGAACTCAAGGGGAGTTAATATTTACGCTTTCTGTTCGTGGGCTTTTAACAATTCTGTGGTTGATGTTTATGCATTTTGAGAAACTTTTTTTTGTCTCCCCTTGGCGTTATGGCAGTGTTTCTCAAATTGTAATTGCAGAACACTGGTACTGTTGATCGCCAATTCAAGTGTTCCACACAAAAATCAAATATAGACCAACATTGGAGAAGTTGTTTCATATGAACAAAGGTGGAAAACCTTGAGCATAAGGTTGATTTTTTTTTCTTTTGTTACAAATGGAGGTTTACGTTAGCCATGATCTTTTTTTTTTTTCATCGCTTTCTGGGTTTTTTTTTTTAAAGTTCTCTACTTCCTGTTTTATAGCAAATGTTTTGTAAGTGGTGCAAATTTCAATACAGCGCATATAATTTTTGTTGCTTTATTCTTTCGAAGTATTGTTTCCCAGAAAATTCTCAGTAAAATTTTTAAGAGGCCAAAAAAACAGGATAATTCACTTGATTCAGTTTCAGAATGACTGATACCAATAATGTCATATCGTCTGCAGGACTGATACCAATAATGTCATATCGTCTGCAGGACTGATACCAATAATGTCATATCGTCTGCAGGACTGATACCAATAATGTCATATCGTCTGCAGGACTGATACCAATAATGTCATATCGTCTGCAGGGCTGATACCAATAATATCATATCGTCTGCAAGTATATTCACGTTTTGGCTTATGCAAAAAAAAAATTTAAAATAAACGCGCAGTCTGAGTTGATTTTTTAAATTTTATTTTGACTGCTTTTTGCTTTACGTCTGCTGAACCACCAGCAGGTATCCGACCTTGACCCTCTCTCTCTACCTGCTTGCGCGAAAACAGTCGTCTGCTCTTAATATTTTTACATACAGACCAGACAGGTGATGCCAGTTATCATTTTCATAACATGTTTGATAACGGTTGTAATAGACTATGTTGAAAGCTGTATTAGACTAGGCTGGAGGTTGCATCAGACTAGGTTGAAACATGGGCGTAAGATGGGAGGGGAAGTGAAAAAAACATTTTTCTGCTCAGATTGGGGGGGGGGGGACGAATCGGCTTCAATATTCACATCCACATATGTTGTGACGTATGCTTAAACATTCGAAGTAACATCCAAAGTAACATCCGAAGCTGGGCTGCTAATGGGATTTTCTATCACTACCCAACATTACACCAGTGAAAAAAAAAACCAAGATAAAAAGGGGGAAAAACCCAACACGATTATTTAATGTCTGTGATACCTTAAACTACGAACGCACGAAAACTCTGTGAGCTTGATGGAGTCCAAACAAAATGTTGATAGAATTCCACACCTTCAGCTTGAGTATTTTTTGTTCCTAGCTGTTGACCATTACAGTACCCCACTGTTGATCATTACAGTACCCCGCTGTTGACCATTACAGTACTCCACTGTTGACCATTACAGTACCCCACAGTTGACCATTACAGTACCCTACTGTTGACCATTACAGTACCCCACTGTTGACCATTACAATACCCCACTGTTTAAAGATGTAATCAAGTGCCCTACTCTAAATCTCCACCAAGTTGATGTAAATGACCGCTACTGGCGACTTACTCGGACATTGTTGATATTCAATCCATTTATACCGATACCAAACTGGCTATCCAATTAGCTCCGGTACCAAACCAACTATCCAGCTAGCAGCCTCGATAACAAACTGGCTATCCAATTAGCTCCGGTACCAAACCAACTATCCAGCTAGCAGCCTCGATACCAAACCGGCTATCCAATTAGCTCCGGTACCAAACCAACTATCCAGCTAGCAGCCTCGATATCCAATCGCCTACCCAGCTAGCTAATCATCGGTCTCCATCTTCTGCTGGCCCACAACCAGCTCTTGCCACTGAAAGTCTAATTTGTTACGTACCTTCTGTGCTTGTATTGATACTGTGGTGGCCAGGTTCATAGTTAACTTGCCAGTTGGCAAGTGGGGCTATTGAAGCCGCCCCCCCCACACACACACTATTGTTTTCATCTGTTAACAAAATTAAATTATAGTATCTAAGCAGCTAAAAAAGAAGGGCCCCCATGGCAAAGGTCCTTTTAAAAATGAAGGGCCCCCATGGCAAAGGTCCTTTTTAAAATGAAGGGCCCCCATGGCAAAGGTCCTTTTAAAAATGAAGGGCCCCCATGGCAAAGTTCCTTTTAAAAATGAAGGGCCCCCATGGCAAAGGTTCTTTTAAAAATGAAGGGCCCCTATGGCAGAGGTCTTTTTAAAAATGAAGGGCCCCTATGGCAGAGGTCCTTTTAAAAATGAAGGGCCCCTATGGAAAAGGTTCTTTTAAAAATTGATGTCTATGGAGGCCCTACTTTCTTAAAGATAATGTATTACATCTGTGAGCTGGGCCCTTTCAGACTCTACCTCCAAGTTATTTTATTGTGGATTACAGTTATGGGGCTTCAAGGCCCTAATTATAGTTCCAACGACCCATCCAGCGAACCAGCCTAAGCTAGAATAGATCTTGTGGGTTGTTACTTCAGTTTGCACATCTAAATGATTGAATGTCACTCTCCTTTTGTCTGATAAGTCTTAACATTTCTATCCATCTTTCTTTCCTAATCTAGATGAGTATGAACGACTCATAGCATGCGAAGGGGATGAGCTGCAGATATCCTGTGCCAAAGGAGGTATAGCCATTTATTCAGCCATGTTTGGCCGCACCCCAAACGGAACAGACCAATGCCCTCCAAAAAAACACGGTTATATAGGTTGGTGATGACGAGGTTTTTGTTAACTTTTTTAACTCAACATTTTCAAGTTATTTCAGAAATCTTTAACTGCACTCAAAAACTTGCATGATCTTGTCCCGGATCTTGTGTTATCAGGTCAAATTTTGTATTCATTCTATTATTAGACTGCCAGGCACCAGATACTGTCTCAGAAGTTCGCTCCCTTTGCCACGGAAAGAAATATTGTTCCATTCAATCCAACGAGAGCATATTCGGAGATCCATGTCCCGACGGCACTAACAAATATTTGAGTGTAACTTATGCATGTGGTAAGCTTTTTTTTTATTATTGTAAATCTTTGGAGTATTTCTTTTTTTTACTGTCAGTTGACTAAAATTTACATATTCAGTAAGTAAACTTAGACTTTCCAGTCCTATGTGATGGAAAAATGTCCCAACTCCTTTAATAGCTGGATGACCCCCTAGCTCAATAATATTCAAATCCTGCCCACCCCAATTAAAAATAACCACTTTATCAAACTCAGGCCCACTGACAGAAATTTTGGGCCCCTGGGCAGGGATGTCACAGGCCCCCCGTGCCGATAATAATATTTTCAAAAGTTGATTGGCCAGCTCAGTCCGGGCTTCTAAAACTCGCCAGGCCCCTGGGAATTTGCCCCCCCCCCCCCACTACGGCACTGATCAAACTTATCATAATTCTTTTTTTGTAACTGGGCCTCATAGTACAGAGACCAGATAATTGTGAACTGGAAAGTCGAGAGTTAACTGTATGATTAAAAAGTCCAGTTTGTTATTAATTTATTTTTTTTGCTCTCCGGTATAATTTTTGTAAAAAAGTTTTTTTTATTTTTTCAATGAATCTGTTAGTTCCTAGAAAAATACTGAAGCCGATGCACGGGAAAACCAACCACAGGAAGAAGAAAAAGAAGAAAAAGAAAGGTCAGGGGAACCCCACCAAATCTACCAAAGTTGACAACATCACTGAGATGTCAGTCACTCAGGACACCATGATGTCCACTGACATTAGCAGTAAACTGGACACAGCATTTCCGGAGGTTTTTCAATCAAATGGGTCACCATCAACATCATCACCGAATCATTTCACAACTACGGGTGGGTGTGTCCTTGTGTTGTTTTTATATTTGGGAAATTCAAATATTTTTTCTCAGTTGCTTAATATTTGAAATATAACTCAAAACTTTTTCCAGCTTGCAGATTTCACATCTGAAGTAAGAATTTTCTAATTGTATCTAACTATCTCTAATTGTATCTATCTATCTTTGTTATGTTTCTAATTGTATCTATCTATTTATCTCTAATTGTATCTATCTTTGTTATGTTTCTAATTGAATCTATCTATCTTTGTTATGTTTCTAATTGTATCTATCTATCTCTAATTGTATCTATCTGTCTCTAATTGTATCTATCTATCTTTGTTTTGTCTCTAATTGTATCTATCTATCTTTGATGTTTCTTATTGTATCTATCTATCTTTGTCATGTTTCTAATAGTATCTATCAATCTTTGTCATTTTTCTAATAGTATCTATCTATCTTTGTTATGTTTTTTTTTAAAGTTATGGCAGCTGGCCAAACAAATACATGTATAGGTCTAATGTATGGGAGGCAATCCTATGCCTGAATAATATTGGAAGAATAAACATGCGAAAAAAAAAAATTAAAATATCTGAACTTTGCATGGCCAGACTTTCTGTTATCTTGTTTTTACTTATTTTATAGACTACGAACCAAACATAACAGTATTCAAAACTTTTCCCGATTAGATTCTTATATATTCAGTCCAAGTAAGAAACATATCACATTTGTCTATTCCCTAACAGAGACCAATTTTCAGAATGGAGCAGCAGACCATGACAAGGAGGCACCAGAGGTGAGCAGCGTCCACGAAAGTTCTAGATCGGACCACGACACACCATTCAACGACACCACAACGGTCAATGATGAAAGTGGTGCCTATTACAAAAGTTTTGAAGATGTCACTTTATCCGAGCTATTGCTGCCCGGTGCCACTGAGAAAAATGACATTGGTGACATGAACCAGGGTCATGTCAAGTCTGGCGGTGACGTCAAACCACACAGCACTAACTTTAGCGATAAGAGCAGTGTCAACCAAAGCAATAACGTGGGGTCCAACTCACACCAAGGCAGCCATCTAGACAGCAAAAAAGAGAGCGTGGAGTCATCGTCACATGATTTTTCCAGCGCCAAACCCACGCCAACTCATAGGCCAGAAACTACGCTGGCTCCATTTCTTCTCAACAACAGTAAAGACCACACCCACAAACTGAATCAAAGTCACATTCCTGGCCCCAGTCAACCGGTGGACAAAACTGGGTCGACGTACGTCATAGAGAGAAACTTAACCGTCTTATGCAGCAATCACACTCCGGATGTACGGTGGGGCGGAATTCAAAAACCAGCCGATCAGTTCACCATTGGATTTCTAAAAGATTGGTTCAGTATTTGTCACTACCTCAAAAGTAAGTTGTTACTCCATTGATAATGTTAACTTTTGGAAATGCCCTCTTACAATTGACACTGTGGTCAACAAATTTTTGTCTTAGGTCACAACCAATGTTCTCTCTCTAATGGTCCAAACCTGAATGCTGCTAAAAAGAAATTGACCGTGCACTGCTATTGAAGAAAATTAAATATCGAAGATAGGCCCACTAAACATACAGTTGTATTTTGTGTGCACATGCTTCTCGGAAAGCTGCGTTTGTGTGCATAAATGTGGAAAGATCAACTGCTATCCTGTTAAACCAGTGTTTAAGATTACAAACCCGAGAGACAGAGTATTGTATCCCCCTCAATGAACAACACCTGGAAAGTTGTGATGTATACTGTTGTGATGAATACTGTTGTGATGAATACTGTTGTGATGTATACTGTTGTGATGTATACTGTTGTGATGTATACTGTTGTGATGTATACTGTCATGATGTCCCTTCAAGGATATGTTGCAGGGCTCAATCCCATGACATGCTGTTTAGGAAATGTCACTGATTCACCTCATTTTGGACCAACAATCGCCTAACACTAACTACTTAAGTTGACTTCCCTTTTAATGGGTTTTTAGATCGTCCCTTCCTTTTTCCACTACAAAACATGGGCACACTTGTTCCAGTTATTCTTCAACACTGTAATCAGATAGTATTTTCATAGATCACAGAATATAATGAAATGCTTAATATATAAATTCATATTTATAGTTGATACTGAAAGTTATTCTTTAAA
>JAGDYQ010000446.1:189137-205130 GCA_021962125.1 Bulinus truncatus
TTCAGTAACCACAAACCACTTGTAGTTAGATTTAAGAGAAAATAATTTTTTTTCAAATATAAAGAAACGTCTTTATAATATTTTTTTTTACAGATATATGCATTACACAATTGAATTTATAAACATTTCCAAAATTTACAAATATTTACTGCAAGCTAACAAACGTACTGATACATAACATGAAAATGCGCTAACACGTCCTGTGTCCAGAATGGAACAGGCTTAATTGCTTGTTTTTTCTTAAGGGTTCTTTCAAGAATTGAGTGGCTTTAATAGGATTTGAACTGCGCTAAGTGAATGAGAAAGATGGTGGGGGATGGAGAAAGATGGAATCAGAAATGGCTCCCCACCCCCAGTGGTGCCTACATTCCAACTGCACACTCGGCTATCGCAGTGTCTAAAAAGGACTCTAAAAAAAACTTTGGCTCGGGGGTCGCAATGCCGGGGTGGAGGTGATGTCGATACATGAAGACGGGACAGCACGTCACCACAGTTCAAGGTCATTATAATGGATGTCGTCTGCAAGACAATTAACTTAAAGCTATATACAGGAAATAAATAGGTGTTACATGTATGAAACATGTGTTTGTGTCGCATGTATTAAACACGTGTTTGTGTTACACGTATTAAACACATGTTTGTGTTACACGTATCAAACACATGCTTGTGCTACACGTATTGAAATTATGTCAAGGACAAGACAAGCTTAGAACCCTGTACAATTTGGGCCAGCAATGGGCCGACAACTCAAGAAAACCTGTGCACGCAGAGTTCTCGGGTACATGTAATAATTGTTTGTTTGTTTTTAAATTTCAGTTTACACTTAAGCTACCTCGTTAACTCCCCCCCTCCACTCCCCCCCCCCCCACTTTTTTGTTTACTATTATTGTTATTATTGGTTTTCACCTAAATCTGCAGTTGAATACGTTTACAATGGAACACAGTGCATGGAATCCACTAGGATCATTTCTGTATTCCACGTTCCCAAAAATGATCTCGCTACTACCAGGGATGCCGCCAGCCAATCTTGTGTCCTCCAAGAACTGGGACCCCTGTAATTGCACCCCTCCCCCCCACACAGTTCCCTCAGGTCAGGAGCCCCTGTCGTGTTTCCTGATTTCCCTCACCAGCGACGGCCCTGCATCGACTTTCTCTCACCCCCCCCCAAAAAAAATTTTTAAGTTCTAGTTAATGACGTCATTGGGCTGATTTCATAAAAGCCATCCAATCAGATCAACGCGTTATTCTCAGAGCAGTTCAGCACCATCAACAAGTTCTTCCGGTTGTAAAAATTGTAATTTCTGTGTGTATTGTTTACATCTCCACCGGTTTCCGCATATCGGCCGAGTTTGACACGTCACAATTTCTTTGAGCCACCTGAAGCCGTCCACCACCCATCGATCGCTTTTTGTTTATTTTTAAACTACGGGACCAGCCAACCAATCAAATGAGGGCTGACGATGCAACGAGCCTATAAATAGCCCTAGTCACGTGACTCGGAGGTCGCTGGGTCAAACACGTGATTATCTCGGGGGAGTGTATGAAAGAGGCGGTGAAAGAATATTTTTTTAAAAAGTTTCATCACCATTCTTAAAAACAGGGCCGTTCATACATGATGGGCCCACAAGAAAAGAAGCCATATTTTTTTTTTACAACAACCTATCTTTAATTCTATGGAGTGGCTGTCATGAGAGGAGGGTGACCACGACACTACGTCAGCAGTGGACCGCCACAACGGTGGTGGGGAGAGAGGGAAGGGGGGGGCTTACCGGGAAAACATGTCTGGAACCCATGGATGAGCGAGCCCCCATCGATTACAGTGATCTGTTAGCAAATGGTGGGAGGTTGTTATCGCAGGGGGCCCCCGTTTTGTCTATTAACTTCCGGAGCCCCATGTCAGCCGGCGGCAGTTATAGAAGAAACTCCAAATACAAATGAACGTATCTTTTAAAAAAAAAAAATGGCGCGGACTTTTCAGGTTGAGAACATTCCTCAACTTGACCCTCCCCCCCCCCCAACAGTACCCCCCCCCTCCCAATTCTTTGCAGAAGGCCGGACACAAACATGGTGAAAATATTTTCTTTCAACAGACACACAGAAAGACGAGCAGCATGTGTAGGCCATCTGCACGTGCGTGTGGGTCCGGTTACCGGACATCAGCACGGACCCGGTCCAGCTGACCGGACACATAGACAGGAAGCTGGTGGGGGGGGGGAACAACGATTTCCTGAACAGAACTTGGAGGGGGGTGGGGGGAATAAAGAGAGAGAAAAAAAAGGGGGAAGGGTGGGTGTAGAAGTTATAGGAATTCAATTCCCCTCATACAGCGCGGCGTGATTTATAAATAAAATGACCGCAGCACATCCCGTGTGTGTGTGTGTGTGTGTGTCTTACACGTCGCTATCGCATCAAAATATAGTTCTGATAAAAACTCCCGCACGTTAAAAAGTTAAATTAAAAAAGTACTTATCATGACATTAAAATTGTTCATAACTAAAAAAAAAACCAAATTATCAAGATAACTTGTTAATACAAAATAAAACTCGTCTCAATGATTGGTTGAAACGTGGTACAACAATCACGTAATTAGAATAATCACCCAGACCACAACATGTCACAATAATACCTGCTTTACTGTAAAAACAACAACAACTACATAATTATACTTGCCGTACTGTAAGATATTAGATACTTATAATACTTGCTGCAACAATTATACTACATGTGTACTGTAAAACACACACACACACAAAACCGTCACCATAGAACCAACCTTGTATAAAGGATTACTTCTCATAACATTCACCTCAGGGTTGACCTCCAATGACCCTGGACTGTTCCGACAATGTATCAATCACCGGGCGGGGGAGGTGCCAACATTTTATCTAAATTGGTCCTTGATAGAAGTTCAACTAGCCGTACAGTCCGACTACATGGGGAGGGGGGGAGATGGGAAGCCATTTTGAAACTTATCCAAGAGGATGAAAATAAACTAAACCCAAAAGAGTGGCTGAGTGAGATGACGATGGAATGGGAGGGGGGGGCTCCAGTGTTCGGATCCCTATTGGATCAGATACCGCGGTATCACTTGGAGTTGTGGGTAGATGTGATGTCCCTTGTGGCGCCTGCATGACAGCTTCACCTTATTCTACGGAGCGGGATGTACCATAACGCTCTCTATATACACACACACACACGCTACATACATACGCTATATACATACGTAAACAAATAACTACTACGGATAACAAATAGCACACACCATACAACAAACAGCACACATCATACACCAAATAGCACACACCATACAACAAACAGCACACATCATACACCAAATAGCACACACCATACAACAAACAGCACACATCATACACCAAATAGCACACACCATACATCAAACAGCACACACCATACACCAAATAGCACACACCATACAACAAACAGCACACATCATACAACAAACAGCACACATCATACACCAAATAGCACACACCATACATCAAACAGCACACACCATACACCAAATAGCACACACCATACACCAAACAGCACACACCATACACCAAATAGCACACACCATACATTAAACAGCACACACCATACACCAAATAGCACACACCATACATCAAACAGCACACACCATACACCAAATAGCACACAAACCAGTGGCGTACCTAGGGGGGGGGCGGTGGGTGCGGTCCGCACCGGGCGGCACTTTTGATTACTTTTTAGGGGGGGGGGCGGCAAAAATGTATAGATTAAATTGAAATACCCAAATGAGAGGGCGGCAAAATCGTCTTCCGCCCTGGGCGGCCGATACCCACGCTACGCCGCTGCATCAAACAGCACACATCATACAACAAACAGCACACAACATTCACCAAATAGCACACACCATTCACCAAATACCACACACCATACAATAAATAGCACGCAAGATACAACACTCAACATATAGCACGCAACATACAGCATATTGCATTCCACATCCAACACACAAAATGCAGCTCATTCCACACAACATACAATGCTTGACATACAACACACGCCATGTATCATATGGCACACAACATACAATATGCAGCATACAACACACAACATACGACACACTCAAATACGGAATAAACAAGTCTATACTTATAAGACGCATTCGTTGTCTGTCTGTTCCCTTATAACTCAAGATCCAGACAAACAGATAACGTGAAATTTGTTACACATACACATAATTACACGGGGAAGGTTATAGGACAGGTTTCGTTTCATCTCGATGGGTAGTTTAATTGTAATTAATTTTTTTTTTATTTTAGTATTTTACTATATTAAAGTAATCTCGACGGCGCCATAAATAAAATTCCTCTGTGACGTCATTTCCCGATGATCGAATAGAACTTGCGCGCTGGTGCTGTATTGTGCCTTTGTGATGCAAAGAATTGGTGATGTTTTTTCATGCTCTCTGATTTGTACAGTTTGAGGAAGGTAAAGGAATGAAGAAGGATTTTAGAAGAAGTGTGAAGCCATAATAATAAATATATATATATATATATATATATATATATATATATATATATATATATATATATATATATATATATTTTAGGGCTGCTGATTAAACTGCGTTAATTTGACCAAAATGCTGAAAGTTTACCAAATCGATAAATAACGGGGGCAGGGAGGTAGAGAGAGGGCATGAGGGAGGGAGGAAGGGGGAGAGAGGAGGAGGGAGAGAGAGGTGGAAAGGGGGAGGGAGGGAGAAAGGAGGGAGAGAGGGTGGGAGAGAGTGGAGGGAGAGAGAGATAAAGAGTGAGGGGGGCAGGGGAGGGAGAGAGGGAATGAGGGGAGGGAGGAAGAGGGAGAGAGGTGAAGAGGGAGAGAGGATGAGAGAAATGGGAGGAAGAGATAAGGAGAGAGAGGGGGCAGGGAGGGAGAGAGAGGGAAGGAGGAAGGGGGAGAGAGGGGGATGGACAGGGGGAGAGAACGAAGGGGAGAGGGGGAGAGGGAGGGTGTGGGAGGGAGAGAGATGGGAGAGAGAGCGAGGGAGAGGGAGGAGAAGGAGGGAGGGGGAAAGGGGAGGAAGGGAAAGGGGAGAGAGAGGGAGGGAGAGAGGGAGGGAGTGAGAGAGGGTGGGAGAGAGAGATAAAGAGTGAGGGGGCAGGGAGGGAGAGAGGGAATGAGGGAGGGAGGAAGAGGGAGAGAGGTGAAGAGGGGAGAGAGGATGAGAGAAATGGGAGGAAGAGATAAAGGAGAGAGAGAGGGGGCAGGGAGGAGGAGAGAGGGTAGGAGGAAGGGGAGAGAGGGAGGGAGGGGGATGGACAGGGGGGAGAGAACGAAGGGGAGAGGGGAGATGGGAGGGAGAGAGAGCGAGGGAGAGGGAGGGAGAAGGAGGGAGGGAGAAAGGGGGAGAGAGGGAGGGAGGAGAGAGAGGAAGGGAGAGAAGGGGTAGGGAGAAAACAGAAGGTAAACAGAAAACCTTATTTTAAACCCGGGCAAAGCCGGGTACTTGCAACTAGTAGACTATAAGGCACTCGTATATAAAAAAAAAATTCAAAAGCACAAAGAGTACAAAGGAGAAGAAATCAAGAAGAATTGTACAAGACTTAGATCATTTTGACCTGCGCTGTCAGACTACAATGAACAACAGACATGCACAAAATGAAGACAAAGAACCGTATACATTACGTGTGAAATTATTTATTTTTTAAAAAAAACTCTATTTTATAAAATAACAACTAAAATTAATTTTTTTTTTAGAAAAAAAATAATTTTAAATAAAAGGGGAAATCACTCGATGAGAAAAATTGAAATGTGGAAGACACAATTCTTATCTCCCCTGGTGGTTTCATTATTAAAAAAAAGGTGTGGAGAATAAAGTTTACTTTGATGTGGAGAGTATAATGGCTGCAGCTTGATAGACAAGATGAATGAGGACTGAACGCGGACCTGAACACAATAACACACTTCACACTAAAAAAAAAAAACTTCACACTAACACACATCACACGTACACACATATACATCAAACAACGAGATGTTCACGTACACACATATGCATCAAACAACGAGATGTCCACGTACACACATATACATCAAACAACGAGATGTCCACGTACACACATATACATCAAACAACGAGATGTCCACGTACACACATATACATCAAACAACGAGATGTCCACGTACACACATATGTATCAAACAACGAGATGTCCACGTACACACATATACATCAAACAACGAGATGTCCACGTACACACGCCGAGTCACGTGATGGGAAATGACGTGCCAACAATACATCAGGCCACCCCCATACAGAATAGCCCCCCCTCCCCCCCCACAAACAGTGAACGCCCAGGCATCTTTTTTTTTTCGAGGCAGCCCATATTACGAGGCAGCCCATGTTACGAGGCAGCCCATGTTACGCACAGGCACAACCGGAGCACAGACCGGAAGGGTCGGCATAGAAATTGACGTGATATATTTAGGAGGTTCGCAGAGATAACAATCGGAAATTTCTTTTTCCGCGGGGGTAAAGCTAACAAATGTAAGTGGCCCACGAGGTACGAAAAGTTGCCGACCGATGAAATAACCTTTGAAAAAAAAATCTCATAAGGGAGGGGGGGAGGGGCGCGGAATGTCAAATATTTATCTGACCACTCAAAGCAGTTTGTAAATATTTATCAGAGATCAAGCATCAAAGGTGTGTGTGTGTGTGTGTGTGCATTGATCTCTCTGTGAACTATATAGGTCACTCAAGGACATGCCGCTGGGGTCGGCCACACTGTGGTGATCAGCCGATGAAGGCCCACCAGGAGTGTCAGTGGTACCAAGAGTGAATGTACCACAAGTCAAATCTGTTTAATGTGCCTCCCCCCTTCTCTCCCCCTCCTACGCCCCAAAGCATTAGGTCGCACCCTATTTCCAGCCCCTGAGTCAGAGGTCAGGGGTCAAAGTACATCTTCAAGTCACGTGACGGGACCTAACATAACAAAGCGTCTATCTCCGATCTGACTACTGAAGCCTGGAGCTTGTAGTGAAACAATGACCTTATTCGATAAGTAAGTCACGTATACCCCCTACCCCCCGGGAGACCTTCAGGCATACTGCAACAAAGAGTCCGTAACAAAGAGTCCGCAACAAAGAGTCCGTAACAAAGAGTCCGTAACAAAGAGTCCGATGTGTTCACAATTTGAGAACCATATCTCCATACACACACACACACACACACAGTCACATATTAACACACTACTCAGTTTTTTTTTGTTCTTTCTATATTAAATAGAACAGACCATAACAGGGATGACAATAACGTAAGTCGACCTGCCATTGTTAACACTAAAGTGTTAACAATTTTAATACAGAAAACGGCGTGCTTCAAAGAAAAAAAAATTGTTAACATTTGAATACCAACAACGAGACCACCAACATTTCTGTTGCGTCGAACACGTGACGGGAAACGGGCATTACAAGAGGGGGCGGGATAACTCTGTGATAACATAACTATAGACCGAGTGGGGGTTTGGGGGCGAGGGGGGGTGAGAGGAAAGGATCCATTGTAAATATGGTAAACATTTGAAGCCCTTGGGTAAACAATCGTACCGTAGATCAACACCGTCTGTGCGTCTCTCACTCGGCGCGCCATTCCGCATGGCTCATAATATGTACGTGAAAATAACCACGCAAGGGAAGTAATCCAGTTATAGCGCCTGGGTAAAGTTATTTCCCCTTGTCCGCTGGTTATCATGCTCCACGCCGAATGGCAGCCAACAGTTTAAAAACAAAAAGAAAGACACCCCCCCCCCCCCAACCAACACATACAAAGTGACAAGAAGACCACAGTGATAAATACGTCGGTCCCGGTCGAACAATGAAATCAATGGTTTCACTAGACAACTCTCAGAACTGTTAAGTGACAACAAACAAAATTGGGTGCTCTCATTGCCGAAACTAGGGATTATGTAGACCCGGGGGGGGGGGCGGCTTGGTCTCTTTGGGGGGACCCTTGCATTTTGACATTCGACACCACGACATGAGATCATGTTGGCTACTTAATATTTAATGTAAAAAAAAAAAAAATGCCCCCCCCTCAAGCTAGGGCCCGGGAGGGGGGGAGGGACTTTCGAATTTGGACAGCCCCTCTCCCCCACCACCCTAGGTACGCCTCTGGCTGCTCTTTATGAAAGCGAGGGATGGATTTAGACATTTTATGAAATATACACACACCACATTTGAGTTGTTTTAATTTTTTTTTTAAAGGTTTCATTTGTTCCATAAACGCCACTCCCTTTCCCTAGGTGGAAAGTAATTGTTATGGTTATAACGTTGTGTTATGTTATACTATTTCTTCCCGACACCAGCCGATTTGGACACTACCTTGTGTCGGCTGCATTGCCTAGTTAAAAAAAAAAGTGGCGCCATAAGCAAAGCGAATAAAAAATGAAAAACTAAAAAAAAAAATATAAAAAAATGTGTTGGGTTCCTCGGGCCAAGACACAAGATTCTTTCAAATTTTGGCCCGATCTATAAATATACATTCAAATTTTATTTCCTCAAAAATGTTGTATAAATATTAAAAAAAAAAATCACTACTGCCCACCACCCTCTCTCTCTCTCTCTGATGTCCACTCTCCGGCCATTTCAACTGACCCCGTGATTGCACAGCAGCGTCGGTTCAACTTTATTATTAAACTCCCCGGGTAATTTAAAAAAGGCGAAACCCTAACAGGATTATGGGCATCTACATAAATTAATACGCATACATAAAAAAAAACCTTATTGTTTGATTCTCATGGCAAACTCTCGAGGAAGCTTTTCGCAATGTAAAAAAGACCTCGCGCCCGCGTTACCATGTCTACAACGCTTTTGAGCTGAGTTTTTTGTTTTTTTCTGTTGTTGTATGAATGTTGTTAAAATCCATCTACCATTACAGTTTCCGTGACCTGTGGTTATCGCGGAATTTTTATCTTAAACACGTTGCTGCATGTCTGAGAGTTTCTGGCTTGGTTTAGGTTTTTGACGTGCCCGGAGAAGTGAGGCGAAGGTAAAGAACTGATATAAAGTTATACCTTGCTTGGCCTGGGGGGGGGAAAGTCACAGGTATCTTTTTTTTTATATAGGTAGGTGTATAAATTAGTATTCACTCTCGGTATATAAATAGGCGTGTCCGAGGAGAGGCGCACGGGGGAGGTGGGGAGAGGCAAGAAGACGGGTGGAGGGGGGGGGGGCGTGCCACATTATTGTACACGGGTACAGTTGAACTACGCACACGGGTACAGTTGCACTACGCACACGGGTACAGTTGAACTACGCACACGGGTACAGTTGAACTACGCACACGGGTACAGTTGAACTACGCACACGGGTACAGTTGAACTACGCACACGGGTACAGTTGAACTACAAACGCAGGTACAGTTGAACTACAAACGCAGGTACAGTTGAACTACAAACGCAGGTACAGTTGAACTACAAACGCAGGTACAGTTGAACTACACACGCAGGTCAGTTGAACTACACACGCAGGTACAGTTGAACTACACACGCAGGTACAGTTGAACTACACACGCAGGTACAGTTGAACTACACACGGGTACAGTTGAACTGCACACTGGTACAGTTGAACTGCACACTGGTACAGTTGAACTACACACACGGGTACAGTTGAACTACACACAGGTACAGTTGAACTACACACACAAGTACATAATTATTTTACAACAATTGAAAGACAGTGAAGTTTCCCTTGACCTTATCGGCAGATATCAAGTGTAGAATCGGTCTGCATCTATAGCCACGGAATTCAAATCTAAGTCATTTTCCCCCATTTCAAAGATGGGTGGAGGGGTGTGGGGATATTTTCACCCGGACAAAGGATCGAACCAGGAACTATCGGGTCAATAGTCGAGCGCTATACAACGCCTAACCATTCGTGCCATAATGTAAGACATGCCCACACATAAAAATGTATGATACAGTTTGCGACAGTCGGTACAGTTTGCGGCCGTCGGCACAGTTTTGAGACAGTCGGTACAGTTTCCAGCCGTCGGCACAGTTTTGCAGCCGTCTGGTTTCTCAAACCGTTCGATCTCGGCTGCGGGTAGAAATAAACCGTTGCCTGTACCAGACCAGGGCCGGACAGACGCACGGGGGGGGGGGCGGTGGGTTCATACAGTTTTTAGATACACCAACGTCAATGTGTCAATTCAGTGAACGAAAGTAAATCACTCATAGGGCCGTTATTAAGGGGAGGGAGGGGCAGCCCAACACAGAAACGTACGATGATGCCCCGCCAATGCTAGACCAAACTACTTATTCCCGGCCTACCAGGATTGACAGCAGGTCATAGTTGAAAGGTCATCTACACTGAACACTTAGAAATAAAAGTTCACCAAAACTAAACCGAGCACATAGAAATGAAGTTGACCAATCTCAAAACTAACAAACGTATGTTTGACCCTGTGTATGAGAAACTACAAAAACTAATTGAATCCAATCACTTCACGTCATGTTCTCACCTGAGACTCGCCTCGTTTCATTCACCCTCCACATCCTCCCCACCCCCACAACCAACAAAGCCAGGAAGCGCGGGGGTTAGGGGTGTGGGGGGGGGGGCTTGCTTCACTTGACCTACTTGCCTATTGATTAAAAATGTGGGATTTCACCCCCCCCCTCCACTTTTACTCCAATTTCCGGGTCTTGTCTGTTTCCGCCTAACCTCTGACAACTTCAGCTGACCGCTTCTTCTTCCTCTCATCATTTGTCATTTATTCCCTCTCTCTCATACATCTCCACCCCCCCACTCGCTCACTTAAACTTCTCTTTCCATCTCTCTCTCTCTCTCTCCCTCCATATCGCCAGAGGCCACAGACGTCAATAACTGATTGATTGCATGCATTAATTTTCATCCCCATGGCAACGCCACGTAATATCATAAACATTTGAATTGAATAGAATATACCGCCGTGTAATCGTACAGTTCTTAAAAATAGCGCAATGAAAACAATTACATTGAACAAGAAGCAACAAAGTCTTGCGGTTTCTTTTTTAAAAAAATAAACACATTCTTAGTTTGTTTTTTGTTTCAACTTATGCTCCACGGATAAAAGGTAAAGGGGCTTCTTCTCTTTGCACATACCTGGGGAGGGGGGGGTTCAAAGAAATTTGGGGGGTGGGGGGGGAGAGAAGGTAACACCACTCGCCGAAACAACCAATAATAATAACTTGAATATAACATAATGTCTGACGTTTGGGAGGGCGAATAGCTATTAATTCTTTTTTTTTTAACGGGTGTCATGGGGGGGGGGGGGGGAAGAGGCCTCTGTGTTTTTTTTTCCTAAGGTTTGTGAACCCCTGCAACGGACTGTTATTTCAGAGGAAGAGTTCAAGGTCAAAGAATCATTCCAACCATCTCCATCCATCAAACGTGGGAAGCAGGAGGGATTGGGGGGGGTGGGGGGATAGTGAGGCATGCAAAGTAGAGATTCCAGGAGAGGTCAAGGAGAAATGGGTGTGCGCGCGTGTAGGTGGGGTAGGGTGTCTGTGCCTTTCATATCTGTAATGTGTCAGTGGGTTTGATGTCTGTGCCTTTCATATCTGTAACGTGTCAATGGGTTTGATATCTGACAACTCGGGAGTTTGATATCTGTAAGAAGTCTGTAACATTGATATCTGTAAGAAGTCTGTAACATTGATATCTGTAAGAAGTCTGTAACATTGATATCTGTAAGAAGTCTGAAACATTGATATCTGTAAGAAGTCTGTAACATTGATATCTGTAAGGTGTCTCTAAGTTTGATATCTGTAAGAAGTCTGAAACATTGATATCTGTAAGAAGTCTGAAACATTGATATCTGTAAGGTGTCTCTAAGTTTGATATCTGTAAGAAGTCTGAAACATTGATATCTGTAAGAAGTCTGAAACATTGATATCTGTAAGAAGTCTGAAACATTGATATATGTAAGAAGTCTGAAACATTGATATATGTAAGAAGTCTGAAACATTGATATCTGTAAGGTGTCTGGAGTGTGATATTAGGAAGACGTCTCCGAGTTTGATATTGGAAATGTGTCTGCAACTTTGATATTGGAAAGGTGCCTGTAACTTTGATATTTGCACTCAGACAGATGTAAGGGATTCAAACCCACGACACACACACCCAGGACCGACTTACGATCGTCGCCAGGGTCACTTTTTTGGTACATTCGTAATTTTATTTTCCCATCATCACTTTACGCGGGCCCCTTTAGGTTCGTGGGCCCCCTAGGCACAGTGCCTAAGGCCCCACAGGTCCTATACGATAAAAATGACCCTGTGCTCACTGTGTGCATGACGGGACTACAACTTCAAATCTCCACCAAAGCCACGCCCGAGTAGTCAGCATGTAAACACAAACATTCTAAGACAGGTAGAATATACAGGTATTTTATACAGGTAGAATAGACAGGTAGAATATAAAACAACAAGGACCTTACCACGAGACAGTAAATGTTAATCCACTTGGTGAGACTTCGGTCGAGGAGTGTCAGAATCATGTCTTGTAGATAATGATACGTATATATACATCAACTCTTTGGCCGTGGCGATGGGTAGGTTCAAATTTTAGCCGATATTATTAGATTCCATGAGATATCAGGCAAGGAAGTCAACAAATTCAGATTTTTGTGTGTGTCTTTTTTCCCCCCCTTCTATAGCATCACGTGACATAACTAGATGTTTTAAAAACATAAAAAAACAGACACATAATAATTGAAAGGATGTGGACAACCCCCCCCCCCCCGTGTGTAGTTTTGACACACATCGCGCCTGCCCGTCAATGTGTACTTTCTAATACTAAGACGCACGGTGTCAAACGGTTCCCAGTAAATGGGCCACCACATCGAGTGTATTCCATGAACGACCCACCAAATCATTGACATGTACATACATTATTCCCCCCCTCCCCCACCGTTTTTAAAAACAAACACTCTAACAGACAGACACGTATGTCACTAGTAGTAGGCTGTGTTGCGTCACAATTTTATTTGGTTCACACCCCCCCTTCCTCCCACCACCACCCCCATACATTTGTTAACCGCATTTCAGATATTTACTTCGTGCTTTGACCACAAAGGACGTCCGTTAACAGCGAACAGCTTTTCTGTTTCTAAATGAACGCTTAATCAATTAAATAAGCCAAAATGTCAAGACTCTCTATACAAATATACAACGGCCAATAAGCTAGGGCATGTTCTAATAATAGCCCACCACGCACGAGATACAACACAGGTAATTCAAGAGTAATAAAGTAATTCAAGAGAACCGCTTGGTTACACCTGATGTTGTTGTAAATAAGCCCCTCGGCCCCCCCCCCCTCCGCTGAGAGGACATTTGAATTTTTTTTCTTCTTTTCGCCAAATGCAATCTCTAAACCAAACGGTCAAGGAGACTCCACTCAAAAAGAACAAGACACCGGCTATTTCAGAGGTTTGGGGGGGGGGGCAATTACTGGCCCCATCCATCGGTCAGATGTTAGCCACATGTGGTGGTAGACGGTTACAGAAATGAAATCACAAATTGACGATCCGGCTAGAATTTAAACAACAACAAAAAAAAACACAGCCCCAGATTTAGGAAATCATGTGCCAGAATGGATCTATACGAAGAACGGATAAATAACAGGCGAGACCCAGAACCAAAGCAAAAAAAAACAACAACACAATTTCGACTTGCTACCTTTGGTGGCTTTCTACGTTAAGTTGGTATTAAAAAGTCCTGGCCACAAAGATGAAAATCTAATCTCGTACCCCCCCCCCCCGAGTTACAAGTTTGACGGCATTCTTCACGGGGGACGTCCATGGAAGTTTACGAAAAAAAAAACATTTGGTCTAACCTTTCCTAATTCTTTTGGCTTCAGCCAAACGCAGACTTTAAGTTGAAACGGTTTAACATGTCACGCGGTTTTAATTGACTAACTAAAGCACGTGACTTAATGCCATGATGACCCGACAAAACAAAACAACCTGTCAATGATGATGGGGCGGGGGGGGGGGCAAGAAATAACAAGTCAAACAAAAATATCCTCAGAGTGGAAACAACAACACACACATACGCACGCACGCGGTCTTAAAGAAGAAGAAAAATATATTCCAAAATGAACCGAAATATTTTCACCCTCTCTCTCTCTGTGATCCTCGGTAACTGACAGTAACACAAGAATTTCTTACACACACACACACACACACACAAACTATCCTTCACCCCTCCTCCCGGGGTCCTCTTTTCAATCTCAATGAGAGAGACGAGGGGCGGAGGTGTGTGTGTATGTGGGGGGGGGGCGACAATAAAAATGATAGCGTCACCTCAATGGAAACCAGCGAGTTTATTGTGTCAAGGTAGTGGAGAATTGGCAGGGGCGGGGAGAGAGAGAGGGGAGGATGGGGGGGAGGGGGTTAAAGTTAGCCAGCAGAGCAAAAGGTAAGACAAGACTGACGTCCTCTTTCGCCTGAAGCTGTGCCGTGTGAAATGTGAAACTACGATTTGGAGAAGTTAAGTTGAAGTAGTCAGGAGGGTTGGAAGTACTAGGTCAAGACCGCACGGGGGGGGGGGGCAGAATAGGGAGGGACGCCGAAATTGTGCCGCCCATATGTTTTCACCCATTTTGGATCAGTTGATGAGCGACAATACATTTAACTCGCTCGGTGTGCCGTAATAACCAGCAGCGGCTCTGGTAAGGGATCTAGATCAGAACCTAAATGATAGAGAGACAGAGAGGGAGAGAGAAAAAGGTGAGTGAGAGAGGAGGGGGAGAGAATGGTGAGGGAGAGAGAAAAGGGTGAGTGAGAGAGGAGGGGGAGGGAGAAAGGAGGGGGATATAGTGGATGGGGAGGGAGATATAAAGGAGGGGGAGGGAGAGAGAGAAAGAGAGAGAGTACATTATGCTGTAATCACAATGAGGGTTTCCGGTGCGTGGCTCGCGGACCAAGTGGTGGACAGCGAACTTGGATTGGTGTGGGTCGCCGCCATTAAAATGGTGATAATCGCTTCACCGAGACACGTCACTGAGTGACGGTGTATGAGAGCAGATAGACGTTTGTTTGTCTGTCTGTCTGTCTGTTTCAATGTGTGGTAGCCGTTGATGACCCACATGACCAGCTGTGACGTAGTTTTTTTGTTTTTTTGCAGCCAAATGGGGGACGGGGAGAGACGGAGGTTAGAGGGAGGGGGGCTTCCGTTCATAAAACTAGTCAGGCCACCCCCCCCCAGACTTCCTGGTTTGGGGGCCCCAGACGTCATTGTTGTCTGTGTACCCGGCCTTTAATTTTATTTCAACATACCAATGTCGTTGTTGTGTTTAAAAATAAAATAATGTGTTTTTTTGGAAACAACGAAATCTGGGAAGCCTTGATATACACCGACATCTATTTTTTTTTTTTAAAGTTCTTATCAACATCTTATCACATCACCCTCACATTTCCATCATATCGCCATCTTATTACCGGTTGTGCTTGTTTAAAGCACTAATGTGACAAGGACTATAACATAAATACAATTTATCACGCCGGTGTTGGACTGGAAAGATTCAAATTCTTATTTATTTACGACTTGAAAAAAGCAGAAGTCGATTCAAAATGGTTGATTCGAGATTATAGCAGGAAAAATATATTTTTATATACCAGGGGAAGCAACCATAACATTTGCGAAGTTAACCCCATAAGTTAAGGGGAAGTAATACAGCAGGAAAATGACTGTCCAAATAGAGTGCTGATAGTATCCCCTTGACTGCTGACTAAGTATTCAAAGATTATTGTAAACACTATAACATGTACAACGTTTTCACTAGTGATTTTATACAAAAACCGACTTTAAAAAAAAACCGGTTGTCGAAGGTCAATTTCTCATAAAACCGGCGAAAACCGGTTTTCGGTTTTACAATAAAATAAGTGAAATAAACGATTTTTAAAGTATTCTAGCAATAATTTTTTTCAATGTATGCCGTATTTAATTGACGGGCATGAAAATGAAT
>JAGDYQ010000446.1:205630-210630 GCA_021962125.1 Bulinus truncatus
TCTCTCTCTCTCTCTCTCTCTCTCTCACTATCTATCTATCTCACTGTCTCTTGTTACACCTCTCTATTTTCTCTCTTCACCCCTCCCCCCGCTCTCTCTCTACCACCCCAGCGCCCCTCCCTCCCCCCCTAACCACCGCCTCACCAGAGACAGGAAGCGTCTGTTGTTGTCGAAACGGGTTAACACCAAGATGGCCACTGGTAGATTGGGGGGCGGGGGGGGGGTCAAGGGCCAGCGAATGCCAACATGACATCCTGGTGTCATGTGACTAGTTATCTCTCCCCCCACCCCACCCCTATGCCACAACACAACCACACTCACACACCTAGGCTCAAGATAAACGCCCGCACGCAACACGTGTGTTACAGTTAGGGCCGTTACAGTTAGGGCCGTCACTGGGTTGAAGTTCAAAATTCATCCATTTCCTTGCCAGATGCCAGACAATTAATCAACACCGCCGCCCGGTACAGACGCCGTGTTACTTTAACTAATGTTATGTCTGTATTTACCCACAATTTTAATAGCACACCGTCTTAAAACAAACAGCTCGTGGTGGTGTTTTTTTTTTTTTTTTGTTTTTGTTTTGGTTTCATTTTAAAATCTCGCCATTTTCCCGTACCTGACGTCGTATAACTAGTGTTGTTTTCGTCGACGAAAACTAAAACTAAAACCTTCGTTAACGAAAATGTTGACTTTTCGTCAACGATAACTAAAACTAAAACTAAAAATATCAGCAAGATTAAAACTAGACGAAAACTAAATCTCGTAGACAAAAGACTGAATAAAAACTGAAACTAAAACTCCCCAACAAAATAAAAACTAAAATCCCCATTTATCGTCTTTTCCGGTATAATGTTGACACATGAAAGAAAGAACAACAAAAGATAAAAAAAAAAAGAAAAATGACAGCCGACGATATAAATTTTGCTTTGAAAGTTTGAAATTGCCATGCGGTTAGATCAAAGAGTGTCGTTTTACAAGATACAGTCGATTCTGCTTAATTGGGACACATCGGGACCGAGGCTTTTTGTCCCAATTAAGCGGCTGTCCCAGTTAAACATACAAATTTACTATTGGCTTCTTGGTTTGGTTTCTTTGAGATATGTCCCACATAAGCGGTGTCCCAATAAAGCGGAATCCACTGTATTTTTTAAAAATTTGTTGATGTTCATGTATTTCTATTCAATTAATTGTTTTTAACCACCCAAATTGTATTGTTTGTTGAACTCGGCATATTATTTAATAATATAATATGTGTTAATTATATGATATTGTTTTATTACAAAGTTTTCAATTTTAATTAAAACATAGTTTTAGAATTTAATACCATTCAATTAATTATTTGTAATGAAATGTGGTAAATACTAAAAAAATGAATTAATAAATAAAAACAATTTATAAATATAAATAAGCACAAATGAATTAACAACTCAATTAACAAACATACACACAAGAATACAGCAAGGTATATAATTTATCACTATATAACCTATAAACACTTACAGTATATACATTTATATATATATATATATATATGTGTGTGTGTGTGTGGGTGGGTGTTGTGTGTGTGTGTATAACTGACAGATGGATAAAAAAATTAAGTTTTCTTTTCTGTCGTTCATTAAAACATTGAACAAATAGTTGACACAAAGAAAGTAAATGAATGAAAGTATCTAAGAATAACATTTATAGACCTCGGCGCGCAAAGAGTCTTCAAAAGAAGATTAAAGCTAAATTTTTCCTTCAACTCGCCGACCGTGGTGTATTGATGGGGAGGTGGCTGTCGTTAATATTGGTAGAGTTGATGGCTGCTAGTAGGGATTGAATTTATGTAGATGACAATGTATTAAAATCGCTATTGTTTTTTGCAAATAGTGGCACTAGTAAAGTATCGGTATAGAGTATCGAAATTTTTTTGTTTAAATTGTATCGGCGATACACAAATCAATACTTGATACAAAAAGGATCGGCAATACAGCAACCAATTATAAAAAAAGTATCGCCGATACTGTATTGGCCGATACCGATACTTCGATACTAACAACCCTGAATATAAGTAATCAAAATAATAGAATTACTTCACTCTTCAAGTAAACTGTTGCTACTTAGTTTAGTTATTTCAGAGTTCTAGGTCCTAGAATAAACACGTTTGTTTTAATTTTGACTTACGTTTTCGGTTTCTTATTGTTATTACGTTTTTAGTTGTTTTTTTGTACATGCACTGCAAGTCTGCTAGTCTACAACATAGTCAAAAATTTAGTCATGGTATTTGGCACATAACACAATGTGATAGTGTGACTTAAAATGTGACAATGAAGTGAAATGACTCAGTTTCAGTACACCGAGCTGTCATCTCTGTGACTACTATTATTATGCTTCAATCTGTTTCAACAATTGGTCATGAACAATGATGTTATTTGTAATTGGTGTTTACAAGACTAAAACTAAAAGTGAAACTAAAATGAATAAGACGAAAACTAAAACTGTG
Source organism: Bulinus truncatus (assembly GCA_021962125.1). Classification (NCBI taxonomy): domain Eukaryota; kingdom Metazoa; phylum Mollusca; class Gastropoda; family Planorbidae; genus Bulinus; species Bulinus truncatus. The sequence goes on from JAGDYQ010000446.1 coordinate 208,119, forward strand.
GTGTTTTAGTCGACGAAAACTAAAACGAAAACTAAAATTGGGCCTAAAACTAAAACTAGACTAAAACTAAAATTATTACAGAAAAAACGAAATAAAAACTGAAACTAAAATAGGACCTGGGACTAAAACAACACTACGTATAACTTGACGATGGCGTTTAAAAATAGCTCATCGGGAATTCACACTTCTAGATTTCCCATCTCGAATCTCGCGCGAGTCTCTCTCTCTCTCTCTCTCTCTCGTTGCGGCTGGCATTACAGAAATGTAAGTTTAGACCATTTCCTTCCTTCCCGCTCCCCTCCATTTCACTTTATAACGGCTAATTGTTTATTTAACATGTGTTATCATACAGTGTTTCCTTGGTATCACAGCGCCATGTTGAACTCATTCGATGATGTATGTCACTGTTATCCCTTCCCCCCCGGTCCCAACACACACACACACACACACACAAACGCACGCACAAATCACATGTAATAAGGTGCACACACCCCTCTACACACACGCACACACACATAATGTCTTGCTGCCAATTTTTTGTTACTTTGCTTGCGACTTAGTTGGATGTGTGTGGTGGGAGAGGGTATGCTAGAGAAAAGGAAAGATGGAGGGGGGATCTCTGAGGTCATGTTGACATTCAAGAAACAGATTTGAGTGCCTCGGGTGCAGTGTGATGCGTGGGGGGGGGGGGCACCAAACAATCATGGTGGGTTGTCACATGTACTCTCACCTCGGGTATTTTGTACTAACAGAACTGTTCGCCATTGGAAAAAAAAACTCGGGTCATTGTAAGCGTACTCGAACCTTGGCTACTTGTACTACTAGCCTGGAGCTCAGTACTCACACCTTGGCTACTTGTACTACTAGCCTGGTGGTCAGTACTCACACCTTGGTTACGTGTACTACTAACCTGGTGGTCAGTATTCACATCTTGGCTACTTGCACTACTAGCCTGGTGGTCGGTACTCACACCTTGGCTACTTGTACTATTAACCTTGTGGTCAGTACTCACACCTTAGCTACCTGTACTACTATCCCGGTGGTCAGTACTCACACCTTAGCTACCTGTACTACTAGCCCGGTGGTCAGTACTCACACCTTGGCTACCTGTACTACTAGCCCGGTGGTCAGTACTCACACCTTGGCTACCTGTACTACTAGCCCGGTGGTCGGATGGCCTGTATCCATGACATACTGTGGGGCTGACTGTGTAGCTAGCACAATGTCCTGCCACCCGTAACAACCCCCCCCCCAACTCTTATTATGTGCCCATTTTCGAAACTTGTGAATTTCACTTGGACCTGATTGGGAAAAAAATACAGTAATAATAAATCCCGGAGGTTCTCACGGGATATCGAGTCAGGGATTCCCCCCCCCCATGACCATCCGCAATGGGGAACTTCATAACCCCCCCACCCCCATGGATCCCTGTTTATTTAGTTCATTGTGGTTGTTTAAAACCCCTCACACCCCCCCCCCCCGGCTATGTTATTTGTATTGGAGAGAAACCGAAATAGTGTAAGCTGATTCTGCTCTCTCGGAGAATTAAATTTACCCCCATTAGCCTGCAGACCCCCCCCCCCGGGTTTGACATGGTTAACAAGAACTGCAGCATGGATCACTTGGCCTGATTACCCTAATTGTTTGGGCGTGCTTATCGGACAAAACGGTGTGGCATTCTGAGATTAGTCAATCAGATAACGGTATTTTGTATAACGGTATTTTGTATAACGGTATTTCTTTGATTTGTGACTATAAACAGATGATGGCCTTCGTCCTTGGCGTCACTCGGCCGTACAGTTCGAAGCTAATCTCATTACTGCAGGAGGCGAGTGGTGGGGGAAGGGGGTGGAGGCGGGAAATCCCTTACGGAAACAAAGACTTTACGGGTTTTCCCGTAAAAACTTGTATTATTTTTTTTTTATCATCTATCGTGTGATGGCTGCGCCTTTTTCTTGAACGGGCGCGAAAAAGTTGTTGTAACCTTGAAGTGCGTGCGTGCGTGTGTAGATGGGATAGTTGAGGGGGGTTGGGGAGGGGGGTTACCACAACATGCCTCTGGCAGGCTGGTGTAATTTATTAATGAGATATGTATGTATGTGTGCATTTTGGAGAAGGGGGGGGGGTTAAAAACAACAACACAAGGCAGGCAGGCAGGCTTAGTGTCGCAATCACTGATTGGCTGAAAGTCGGCCAGCGTTGCGTATGTTTAGGTCGCCCGTAGAGAGAGAGAGGGGGGGGGAGGGGGCTGGTGTCAAGGCCGTTTATTAATTTTTTTTATTGTGATGATTTGGTCTCTGGTTATTTGGGTCACTAGGTATGCGGTGGGGGGGGGAGGGAAGAAGGGGGGTGGGGAGTCCAAACAATAGGCCGCCCGTCCCTCAGCACCACCTCCCTCGCCCCAACCTGTAGCTTTTTTTTTACGAGTCCTTTGGGCCGGATAGTAGAGATTGGGGTGGGGGGAGAGGGAGTGGGAGAGCCGCTTGACTTGATAGTTTTGGTGGGGGTGTAT
>JAGDYQ010000446.1:215630-244326 GCA_021962125.1 Bulinus truncatus
CCCTCTCCTCCCCCTCTCTCTCTCCCTCCCCTCCTCTCCCTCTCCCTCTCTCCCACCCCTCCTCTCCCTCTCCCTCCCCTCCCCCTCTATCTCCCTCTACCCCCTTTCTCTCTCTCTCCTCCTCTCTCTCCTCCTCCTCTCTCCTCTCTCTCTCTCTCCCTCCTCTCTCTCTCCTCTCTCTGCCTCCTCCCTCTCTCTCCCTCTCTCTCTCCCTCTCCCTCCTCTCTCTCTCCTCTCTCTCCTCTCTCCCAGCTCCCCCTTTCTCTCTGTGATAATAGTATTATTAATAATAATAATATGACGTAATAGTAATATTATTAATAATACTTGTATATTGTATTGTGTGATATTAACGGTGGCAATGTGTTTATTATTATTAGTAAATATTATTAATAGTAATAATATTATTAGTATTAATGATAATATTATTGTAATAATAATAATGATATTATTGATAGTAATATTAATATTCATATTATGTCTTGAGAATAGGCTTATTATTGTAGTATTGATGTGTAATATGTGTATTAATAGTAATATTATTAGAATGGCTTGTGTGTATTGGTAACCATTAATAATATTAATGTGTAGGAATAGCATGTATGTAGCCTTAATGATAGCCGTAATGTTGCGTATGGCATATTAATGGTATGGCCAATGACATTGCATCTTGAGGGCAAACGTATCATGTGTGGTATATTACGTAGCCAATATGTATTAATATGGTAATAATAATATTGGTACAGCCATTATTATGTGTATTGTATGGGTAAGCGGCGTATGTACAATGTAACCATGTGTAGCCATGTAGTATACCTCTCCTCCTCCTTCTCTCTCTCTCTCTCACTCCCTCTCTCTGCTCCCCCTTTCTCTCTCTCTCTCTCTCTCCTCCTCTGCTCCTCCTCTCTCTCCCTCCTCTCTCTCTCTCTCTCTGCGCTCCCCCTCTCCTCTCTCCCTCTCTATCTCACTCCCACTCCTCTCTCTCCCCCTCTCTCTCTCCTCTCTCTCTCTCCCTCCCTCCCTCTCCTCTCTCCCTCTCTCCTCCCTCTCTCTCCTCCTCCTCTCTCCCCCTAGCTCCCCCTCCTCTCTCTCTCTCCCTCCTCTCTCTCTCTCTCTCCTCTCTCTCTCCTCCTCTCTCTCTCTCCTCCTCTCTCTAGCTCTCCCTTTCCCTCTCTCCTCCTCTCTCTCTCTCTCTCTCTCTCTCTCTCTCTCTCTCTATCTCTGGCTCCTTTTTCTCTCCTTCCTCTCTCTCTCGTCTCCCTCTCTCTCCTCCTCTCTCTCCTCCTCTCCTCCTCTCTCCCTTCCCTCTCTCTCTCTCCTCTCTCTCTCTCCCACTCTCTCTCTCTCTCCTCCTCTCTCTAGCTCCCCCTTTCTCTCTCTCTCTCTCCCTCTCTCTCTCTCCTCCTCTCTCTCTCCTCCCTCTCTCTCCTCCCTCTCTCTCTCCTTCCTCTCCTCTCTCTCTCCCTCCCCTCTCTCCTCCTCTCTCCCTCTCTCTCTCCTCTCTCCCTCCTCTCTCTCTCTCTCTCTCTCTCTCCTCTCTCCCTCCCTCTCTCTCTCCTCCTCTCTCTCTCTCCTCCTCTCTCTCTCTCTCTCTCCCTCCCTCTCTCTCTCCTCCTCCTCCTCTCTAGCTCCCCCTTCTCCTCTCTCTCTCTCCTCCTTTCTCTCTCTCTCTCTCTCCTCCTCTCTCTCTCCTCCTCTCTCTCTCCTCCTCTCTCTCCTCTCTCTCTCGTCCTCTCTCTCTCTCCTCCTCTCTCTCCTCCTCTCTCTCTCTCTCCTCCTCTCTCTCTCCTCCTCTCTCTCCTCCTCTCTCTCTCCTCTCTCTCTCCTCCTCTCTCTCTCTCCTCTCTCTAGCTCCCCCTTTCTCTCGCTTTGCGACCCCCCTCCCCCTCTCTTTCTTTCCTTCTCTACGCCCCCCCCCCTTTTTTCACAAATCTCACCCTGCCACACACATACAGACAGACAGACAGACATACGCAAAACAGACACAAGTACACCTACAAGCACTCACACACCTTCACCAAACTTTTTAAATGGCACGTCTGATAAGCCGAATTTACCCATGTTATGTACACTTTTTCCTGCACTACAGAATTAATTGCTGTGTTATATATATATATATATATATATATATATATATATATATATATATATATATGTGTGTGTGTGTGTGTGTGTCTGTATGTGTGTGTAGGGGGGGTAGATTGAAGAGGAAGTTGTACAACACACACACACGCACACTCGCACTCATCCCTGTCTTCCTCGTCTAAAGTAATTCAAAAACACACATACCGAGTCTCTGTCGTGATAGAAAGATTAAATTAATATATATATATATATATATATATATATATATATATATATATGTAACGAAACGTTTTATTTTTTTTTTTTCAAAACCTTAAAAGGGGGGAGGGATTATGTAAATCACCTAGAATGGAGAGGAGGTCGGGGTTTAATATCAGACGACACACACACACACACACGCGCGCGCGCGCGCAATGTTCATCATCAATTAGACAAGACAGCAAGACAGCACGGAATGTCTCCCCAGTGCTAGCTGTCTGTCTGTCTGTGTGTATCCCCAGGAACACAGACTGCGTCAGAGAGGTCGCTAGAGTCAAAGTCCCAGAACTTATTTGATCGGAAATAAATCAGTCCGGTAGAAATCATTATTCCACCCCCCCCCCCCCCAAATCCATTGTAAATCCTAGTTTTGGACTTCACATGTTCAACCAAAATATTATTTCTGACTACCTTTCTTTTCCTTTTTCTTAATTTCTTTGATTCTCTCTCTCTCTTTCTCTCTCTCTCTCTCTCTTTCTCTATCCTCACTCCCTTTCTCCCCTCTTTTGTCTCTCCCTCTTTCTCTATTTTCTCTCTTCCTGTATTCCCACTCTTTTCTCTCTCTCTTTCTCTCTCTCTCTTTCTTTCTGTCTCTCTCTCTCTCTCTCTCTTTCTCTCTCTCTCTTTCTCTCTCTTTCTCTCAGTTTCTTTCATTATGTCTCTGTATCGCTGCTGTTGTTGTCTTGTTGAGTTCGTCCGTGTGAAGGTCATGACGAGCAGCTACAAATATCTCACACCCCGGCCTTCGACCTCTCACCCCCTTCGACTCTCACCCTCCCCTCTCCCCCCCTTAACCCCACCCCCCCCCACACACACACACCAACATTGTTATGATATCAGTAACCTATACACAGGATCGATATTGCACTATTACGAAAGTCACTACGAATACGACTACTCTACTTTCTGCCAGCTGTATCACTCCCCCATCCCTCCCTCCCTCCTCATATCAACTTACCCTGTGCTGTTAGTAAAAAAAAAAAGAACGGCCCGCAACCCACTGCTGGGTCGCTGACGAATTTTAGATGGGCGGCCTAAAATAAATAAAGTCTGCGTTGTTTTTTTTTTATTTATTTAAATTTTTTTTTTAATCTTTATTTCGATTTTTACTTTGAAATGTTGATTGATTTGGTTTCTTGGTGTGATGAACTCTTTTTATTGAACTTGATATTATTTTGATGGGGGGGGGGGGGTGGGCGGGGGGCGGATGGATGTCTGTTTGTGTATACATGCGCATGCGTGAATTACAAACACGCGCGCGAGAGCACTTGTACAACAAACTTTACAGATGCTCATAAATATGTACAGTGTACATTGTACACACACTCACAGGTACACACACTCAAGCAAGCAAGACTTTTACACAGCAAACACCATATGCACACACGCACGCACGAACACACACATAGATACACACGCACGCGGGGATATTTCGCACAACACACAGCATACACACACGCCGACACACACACACACACACGCGCGCGCGCTAAGTAACATTTTGCTCAACAAACACCTTACATACACACAAAGCGAAACTTTGCCCCAAGAACACCACAAAACACACAAACAGGCACAAACACGCGCGCAGCAAACTTCATCCCTAAGAACAACACGCGCGCGCATTAAAATATAAAAAAAAAATAAAAAGGATCACATGTGTATGTACCAGAATAGAACCAGCTGACTGATTGTAAACTTCACCAGTAGAAGAGTTCACAACATCGATCGATATTGACGGTCAGGTCGGAGGGGGGGGGGTTAAAAAAAAGGTTGCTTGACTGCAGTTGGTAAAAGTAACCTGCTTGGTGGGTGGTGGGGCGGGGCTATAAAGTGATGGCAGGGTCAGGTGGAGATGTAATGAGGTGCTTTATCAAAGTTGTGCTGGTTGAGGCCACTGTGACATTTTAAAGGTGTTTAACGAATACAATATATTTAAAAAAAAACCCGTTGCAAGTCTCACTATTACCGTCTCGCCCGCGCGAGAGTTGGCGAGCGTTTTTGTTTTAATTAATATGTTAGCACAGCAGCGATTCCCAACCCGTGTTGCGTGCACCTTTTTTTTGGTGGTTACTTCCCTTTACACCATCCTTAATAAGCTAAATGACCACAAAAAAAAACGGTTTCGATTGACAGTGACGACATGTGTGTATATATATATATATATATATATATATATAAATATATATATATATATATATATATATATATATTGTTGTTGTTGTTGTTGTTAAGATAAAGTTTTATTAAAAACATACGCTGCAATAATTTCCAGGGGAAACAAAATATTGCACGCATGAAAGTTGGTATAAATGATCAGTTTAATGTGTCTGTTTTCATTATTCTAAGCTAGTGAACATACAAGGGCACCTTACAGACCAGTGCCGTGGCGAGCTTAACTCGCGCCCGGGGGGCACAATTTCTTTTTTTTTTAGCGCCCCCCACCCATTCGAAAACGATATACTATTTTATATAAAATATACCATTTGGTGCCCTTTTGTGAGTAGTGCCCGTGCCTCCTGCTTCTTCCAGACCGAGCACATTGAACCTAGTACCCTCCCCTGATTTTATTCAAAAGAGCTATTTATAGTTTCAATAAAACTGAATACGGCATTATTTTTTTTTTTTGCTACATTAAACTAATGTAGTTTTATTCTAGAAAAAAACGTGTGGTCGTATTCTTTGCTTGCGATAGACATGTTTAAACATGCGAGTGGAAAAAAAGGGGGGGGGGGATAATTTTAGAACATCTGCGTGTCTATCTGCACGTGCGCGCGCTCGTGTGTGTCTATTGGCACGTGTATGTGTGTGTGTCTATTGGCACGCGTGTGTGTGTATTGGCACGTGTTTGTGCGCGCTGTAGAAACCAATTACATGTCGAGTGATTGAGAGAGAGAGATTGTGTGCTACCTTTATTTATTTATTTATTATTATTATTATTATCGCTAAAGTGTGACATTATGTTTTGATACGCATGCGCACGTAACCCTCACACTCTCTTGTAAATAAAAAATTAAAACCGATTCCACGGTTGGGGGATTTTTCCTTACAGCTCACCTGCACTGGATGGTCAGTCTTTAAATAGAGATCGCTTACTTAGATTGTCGATGGATCTGAACACACCCAACCCAACCACCCCCTCCAACCACCCCCACACACTCCCAGCTCGAGTATCACAAGCCACTTTATCGTCCTCCCCCCCTCCCCCTTTAATCGTTGCTGCACCCGCAATGACTCCCCCCCCCACACCCCAATCAATCCATCCTCCTCCTCCCCTCCCCCCCCCACCTCCCGTAATTATTTCATGCTAAGTGTAACATTTGATCTACCTGTAACTTTGTGCACACTTGACCGAACTGTTGATCCTCCCCTCCCCCCCCCCGGTCCCGACCCCCCCTCCCCCCACCACTTCCCGCACTTCCCTATCCCGGGGGTTTCCCATTGATAAGTTTTCAGAGTACCTCGTAGACAGGCGTGAAAGTTCATCATGCATGTATATATATATATATATATATATATATATATATATATATATAAGGCGAGAAATTCAGTGTTCGGCATAGTTGTACAGCCGCCAACTTCTCTCTCTCTTTTCCCCGTGCCAAATTTCAATACGTTTATAATGATACAATAAAAACAACAACAACAGAAGAAGAAGGAGGAGGAGCCAGTTAATATTTTGTTGACTTTGAAGAGTTGGCACAACTCTGGCTGGCTGGATGGTGTGTGCTCCAGAGATGAGTGGACAGCGGACGCGTCCGCTTGCGGAAGCTGATCCGCAGACTTTCCCGAATCCGCGGACTGACAGTGGACGCTTCGTATGGTTAAGTTGCGGACTCGCGGACTGACGCGGATCTTCTTTAGCGTTACCATAAAAAATTTCAAGTCATTTAAACAGCTAAATTTCAGCAATGCGGACTTACTGCGGACCAATGTTGTAAGATTCTGCGGACGCGGATCATTGATAGAAATCCGCGGACGGACGCGGACGCTAAATTTCAAGATCCGCACACCTCTGGTGTGCTCCCTTGGATCTTGTTTACCTCTTTGCTTGGCCTGAGGCACCGGTTCTCAAACGATGGAAAAGTTAGTCCTGCCGGGAGCGGGGGTGGGGGGGGGGGGTGGCGGCTGCGTTGAATTGAATAGTCGAAAAAAAATAATTGGGGAATCCCATCTGTGTGGGTTTGGATGGAATGGGGGGAGTGTGAGTCTGGTTACATCTGGGGAGGGGGGGGGTTAATTAGAGGTCAGTTGTCTTTCTTCGTCCGCTGTGACGCCCCGCCCCAGACACGGCTGTGGTGGGAAGGAGGGGGGGGGGAGGGGAGGTAGGGCGCTGCCGCTGTGTCCCAGTAGAAAGTGTCGTTACAGAATATAAGCATCAATACCTCTTCCTTGCAAATTGTCGTGCTGTGCTGCCGCCGCCCATAGAAATATAAGACTTGATCGCTTAGGCCTACGCGTTAAATAAAAGTGTGTGTGGGGACGGGGCTCATCTGGAAGGTGTTGGCTACCATTGACTATTGCCTCCTATATATATGTATATCTATGGGTGTCGCCTTACAAGCTTGTGCCGCAGAGATACCCGGTGCGCACATCTTCAACCCGGGTGCGCACATCTTCAACCCGGGTGCGCAAATCTTCAATCCGCGACTTGATTAAAAAAAATTAGATTCCGCGACTTGATAAAAAAAAAGCGCGTTGTTTTTTTTTTCCTCTTTTTAAGTCTTGAAAAAAAAAAAAAATTCAAAATAAATGCAATAGCACTGAAATAGCTCAACTTTGACCTTTAACACTTTAAATAGGGGGGTGGAGCGGTGTGCCCCGCACCTGTAGGACCGGATTGGTTGATGAGATACAACTAAAACGTCTATCGCCGGGTCCCAAACTTTGAAACACCTACACACTTCAGTCTACTTCTCACGTTGACAGTTTCTCCCCCTTAGTGTCGATGCGGCAATCCCCCCCCCCCACCTGACATGTGTTAGAATGTAAGATTAAAATTATAAATTACGCAGTTTTTTTTTTTCGAGACTTTTAGAAAATGTGCTGCAATAACAGGGGGGAAGGAGGGGGGGTGCAGGTGTGATGAACTGATTATTTTCCTCGGGGCGCTGATCATGGGGCAGTTTTAGAACCGCCCCGGCTCTGTGTATATAAAAATAAAACAAGGAGGTAAACATGTTTGTGACGTGTAATAGTTGTGTTTCAATTTTTTTTTTTTTGTTTTCAGAGCTCAATTTCTTGCTGATCTTTTAATGTATAGTTGTTGCGCAGTTTGGAATGAAAGGGTGGGGGTGGGGGGAGGGGGCGTTAAGGGAGGCTTTTCCCATGCACCCCTCCCCCCCCCACACACACCTTTTCCAGAGTTTTAGCTTATATCCACCACCTTCAGTGTGAATACTATTGTTGATTTGAATATAAGCAGCTGCGGATTGTCGGCAGGGTCGGATTTACAGATATGACGACTAGGCCGTGGCATAGGGCCCCGTGAAAAAAGGGGACCCGTGAAATAAGGGGCCCTGCGAAGTATGAGGCCCCCAAAATGTTGAGTAGTGTACACAAATTAAAAAAAAAAATACAACTTGGCAATAATTTTTATTCTGCTCAAATATTTGTTGTCCTAGGGCCCCTAAAATTGTAAATCCGGCCCCGGTTGTCGGACACATCTTAGTTCGACACCGACACCCCAGCCCCTGAATGTAAGAGAACGTATACGCTTCACATTCTTTTCGGAGAAACGCAAAGATATAAAATAGCACCCGCCTAAAACAGGTTTGCCTCATTTGAGCGACAGTGTGTCGTTTTGCGCCTGCGCGACTTTTGACTCGACTCTTTCTCCGGCCAGCGAGCTGTTTGCTTATGAATATTATCCGCCCTGGTGTTTACTACAAAATTTTTACTGCGTGACCGGCTCCACGGCGTGTTTGTCAGTGTGTCTGTGCGTGTTGACTTCACCTACTTCATTCCTGACTGTCCCCCCCCCTCCCCCCCCCACCACGGTTGGATTGTTTTGTTCAGCAGTCAGAAAGAAAGATACAATGTTAATCATTAATGAGGAGTAGTTTACGATGGACTTCGGAGGCTAAATAATCAACACGTGCACTGTGGGGAGGGGGGGGGAACAAATTGTTTTGTGACGACATCTCGGGTTTTGGTTCAACCCAGCCAGCCAATCTGGGTTTGTCAATCGGGCCGTAAAGTTGTGTTTGTTTTGTGACGACATCTCGGGTTTTGGTTCAACCCAGCCAGCCAATCTGGGTTTGTCAATTGGGCCGTAAAGTTGTGTTTTGTTTTGTGACGATATCTCGGGTTTTGGTTCAACCCAGCTAGTCAATCTGGGTTTATCAATTGGGCCGTAAAGTTGCGTATGTTTTGTGACGATATGTCGGGTTTTGGTTCAATCCAGCTAGCCAATCTGGGTTTATTAATTGGGCCGTAATGCTGTGGGTGTGTGTGTTTTAATAAGCTTTTACTGGGCCCTGTGAGCGTGTTCCTTCTTAGCCGAGCGCATGAGCGCGAGCGCACACTTTATAGCACGGTGCGCAGATGTTTCTGTTAGCTCGCCAACAAACCCAGCGAGTTGTGCAACCACATCGCGAGCCTCACACAGAACCACCGTCGCCGATGAGTGCGTGTTTTTATTTCCGTCTAATCCACGCCGCTCTGGGAGGTGCTCAGCAGATTCTGCGCCCTTTTGTGAGGCGCTACGACTGAACGACGCCCTGCGGCAGGGGCGGCCATCCATGAAAGCCGCACTGCGTTTTCTTCAAAAGTGATTTTTTTTTAAAAAAAAAGGCGCACCAACACGGCGTACGGAAGTTGTTATAAGAAGAAAAATAATACTGGCTCATGAGGAGCCGCTCAAACCTCACCGGAAAGCCGCATTCGACTCTTTAAGAGCCACCTTTTCGGGCCAACCCATTCCCTAGTGTTTATTGAAATCTGCACACGGCCTAGTTGAAAGTTGAAACATCATCCGAGTTGTTGCCCTTCTAGAACTTACACCGCCATAAACATTGTGTGTGTGTGTGTGTGTGGCTGGCCCGGTGTAAACATTGGGTATAAAACGTCTGAGGGTGGGGAGGTGGGTATGATCAGCCCAATGGCCTTCCTTTGAATTTTCGAACCGTCTGCTTTTCCGCGACACGGCTATTGGATTCCACCACACACACACACACACCAAACTTATCGCCCATCGATGGGCGCTAGCGTCAACCCCCTCTCCCCGCCCCACCTCCCCACCCACCCCCGATCCAGCGATCGTACACTGGCCATCGTCGTATAGTGTTATCGAAGGCAAACGGCTCGTATCAGCGTCGTCCACCATGGTGGGTAGGCGTGTACACGGCACAATCCACTGGTCCGTGACGGATTAACAGATCAACATCTCGAGTCTTGACACTGTTGATCTCGTCACGCTAGGTTTAACTCCTCCCCCACCCCCCCATTTTCATGTTTTCATTTTTTATGTTTGTTTGTTGTTTTAATTTAAACTTCAAAACGTTCAAAAAAAAATTTTTTTATTGAATTCATTCATTTGATTCCAAGCCAACATTTTTTCCCTAGAGTTTCACTGGGATACATGTATTAGCCAACCACTGGGATACACGGATTAGCCAACTACTGGGATACATGTATTAGCCAACCACTGGGGTACATGTATTAGCCAACCACTGGGATACATGTATCAGCCAACCACTGGGATACATGTATTAGCCAACCACTGGGATACATGTATTAGCCAACCACTGGGGTACATGTATTAGCCAACCACTGGGGTACATGTATTAGCCAACCACTGGGGTACATGTATTAGCCAACCACTGGGATACATGTATTAGCCAACCACTGGGATACATGCATTAGCCAACCACTGGGATACATGTATTTGTGGCCGGAGGGGGGGTTACTCCTGCTATTCCAAGTATGACACCACTCCACGTCATCTGGGAGTATGGGTGGGAATTCCCGTTGCGCGTCATTTTGTGCACAGTTTTGGTCTTTTCTTTTTTAATAAGCTTTTATTTAACTTCATTTTCCGTCTGTGTGCTCTTAATATATCCCGTCCCTCAATTTCTCGTTTGGCACACGTGTGTAGATTCCACGTGGCAGTACACTGTTTTAATAATTTCGTGGCCACAGATGAACATCTGGTATAGTGTAGCTAATGACATCTGGTATAGTGTAGCTAATGACATCTGGTATAGTGTAGCTAATGACATCTGGTATAGTGTAGCTAATGACATCTGCTACAGTGAAGCTAATGACATCTAGTATAGTGTGGCTTTATATTTGTCGGTGACACGTGTGCATATATATGTCAGTGCGTCCAGCCCTCAAAATGAACAAGTCTCCTGTGTTGTCTAACAGAAATCTTTTGCAAAAAAAAAAATGTTTCCTCCGAAAATGTTTTCCTCTGTTACCTTTCGGCCTTGAAATTCTACCCCCCCCCATCCCCTTTCCACCTTCCCATCTTTCTGTTCTGGCCAGTTAGGGTTGTTTTTGTGTTGTTTTTTCACTCTCTCTCTCTCTCCATCCCCTCCCCCCCCCATCACATCCTCAAGCAGGCAATGTTAACTCTTTAATCGCATACCGAGCGGGCAATGTTAACTCTTTAATCGCATACCGAGCGGGCAATGTTAACTCTTTAATCGCATACCGAGCGGGCAATGTTAACTCTTTAATCGCATACCGAGCAGGCAATGTTAACTCTTTAATTACACCCTCCAGCGGGCAATGTTAACTCTTTAATTACATACTCGAACAGCCAATGTTAACTCTTTTAACTATATCGCGATCAATGGTTTTTCTACTTTATTGTGTTCAATTTTACAAGTAAATACACATTTGGCTTTAAATTAGAAAAATGAGACTTCTGGCACCAAGACTTTATTCAAATCATTCACTGATCTGTCCTGCCACGATTCAAACGTTCAAAACTCAGTTTCGATAATGTTGGATTCAGAGCGAATACGGCATGCGATGCTCAACACAGTGGATGCCGAAAGTAGTGTTTGTCGTCCTACCGCTGGCTGCTCGAAGAAGATTGTCATTGCGCGGCTCAAACCTTAACACACTTTCGACACATCTGTGTTCGCCTACGAACTACACCAGGTGAAACGTTGTTTTTTTTTTTGTTGTTCAATTAGGACCTGTCAGTTGGACCACCTGCGAGGTCCTTTGAGGGCAACGTTGTCACTTTTCAAGATCGATGTCGTCGTCTCCCCCCCCCCCCCACAAGCCCGTGCCCGAGGCTAGTAAACACCAACATCAAAAGCAGCAGCAGCAGTAGTAGTGGCAGCAGCACATAGGTGACGTGACACAAACTGCCGTGTACACTATAGCAAGCAGCACATTGAACATAATGTTTTCACCGCCCGTGGTGGGGGGATGGGGGTTAAGGAGGGGGGGGGCGAGTGGTCACGGTGAGGAACGGATGGCCGAGTGGTTGTAGATACTCTCCTGAGAGTGGTAGGTTCGATCCTGTGTGAAAACCATGGACGTTTATCCAGGGGTGAAATTTGTTTCAAAGTCGTCCCCGACGAGTCCACCCGTCTTTATACGGGTGCGTGACATTTTTGTGGTCAGGAGCGCGCTAAAATTGGGTGCTCCGAATCAAAAACACTTTTCTTTTTTTTTTGGTCCCTGGTTGATTTGTGTAAATCAAGGCTCAGTTGGCACACATACGAGATACACACACACCCTCCCCCCACCACAAATTGATGAATAACTCCTTGTGTACCACTGGACTGTGCTGGACTTACTTCATGCATGCAGCAGCCGCTGTGTTTCCAAGTCAGGTATTTCATGGCCGTCGTAAGGAGAAAGGCGCAACCTGAAAACATGTCATTATGACCCCCTACCCCCCCCCCCGGCCCAGGCACTTAGGGGTCCCGTGTCTATTAGATGAGTAATCAATTTTGTGAATCGTCAGAAGGGGGGGGAAGGGGCCAGTGGGTGGAGATAATCAGGGCAAGTCAGCGCCCCCCCAGGATATCGAGTCAAAACCATTGACCACATTTTCAGACGTGACGGACATGAGCTGGGGGGGATGTCAAACTGGATGGAGCTGATTACGGCCCTGGTGGTGAGAGGGGGAGGGGGCTGCTGAGTGGGGGCGGGGGGAGAGACTGTTAACTGCAAATGTTTAAGATGTAAAGGGCGATGTTTTACCCCTGGGTTAAAACCGTAACCGTGGCGCCCCCCCCCCTTTTACACGCGCTGCTCCCACCTCCACCTCCACCCCACCCTACACCTATCTCTCCCCCCCCCTACACACACATATATAGCCAATACATGATTGTGGTATAAACAGCAAAGTGCTCTCTTGTTACACGTTGATTGTGTAAGTTTGACAGTGTTCCTGAACTCCCCCTTCCCATTACACCCACCCCCTCCTGTACTTGATCCCAACCCCACCTGACGTGGCTGTCTTCCTATTTCCGTGGTTGTATGTTGTAATCGAATATGTTGTTTTGCTATGAATTGTAATAGTGTGTGTGTGTGTTGTTTACCAACCCTGCTGTCGGTCTGTTATTGTATGTGTGTATGTTCATGTGTGTGCGTGTGTGTGTGTTTTGAAGCATTGCCAGAATGAGTCATGTCTGTGTGGATTACCAACCCCCCCCCCCTCATCCGTCGGTTGTCGAGTTGGCAAGAGGTCAGTTTGAGATCTTCAAAGGGAAGGGGAGGGGTGGTGGGGTGGGGTGAAATAACACCGCTGAAATAATATTGTATTTAATATCAACCCGTTGGAAGGTCACAGGTCAAGGCCACCGGGAGGTGGTTATCTGAAAAAAAAGTTGCTGCAACAGTCCCAACATTAAGCAAAGTATGTAGGTTAGACATCGTTCGATTTGTTTCACTTTTTTTTTTTGTTTAATTTCATTTATTTTCTTCTTAAATTTGTGTGAGTTTGTGCGTGCGTGTGTTTGTTTGCATACTGATGTCGGCCGGGAATCCGAGATGGAGGATGCTGTCAACTCTTTTTAGCAGATTTGTACAGGTGGCGACCTTTCTGTCTTACAGAGCCTTTTTTATTGCAGGCTTGATTGTGTTCTTATAATTAACCTGCACACAAATTTTTTTGTTAGCTGCAGTAAGACTGTACACTTTTCGACCTTGATACTGAAATACGAGTCAGGTGACGACTTCCTTGGCAACATGCTCTCGGTCATTCGAGTGAACTCATACATACATACTTAAGTTTCCGTGAGAGTGTCAGCATAAATAACTGCCATTGGGTCGATCAGTATCTTGGCGTTGAAGGTAACTTCCGGTTGTTACGTAACTTCCGGTTGTTACGCTGCACTGATCGGGTGGATTTAAAGGTTTGGGGAAAGGGGAGGGGGGCTCACATTTTGTGTATTAAGACGGGAAAATAAATGTAATCATCAAACTCCAAACTGTGTGCATCAGTGTGTGTGCGGGGTTGAAATGTAGCGTGTGTGCGTGTGAATGCAGCGTCGTGACTGAATAGTTTGAGCGTGTTGTTGGCTGTGGTGTGTGTGTGTGTGTGTTAGTGTTGGAGCAGTGTCCTAAGTTGTATCAAACGTCACGTGGGCTTTTTTAGGCCCAGAGTTTAGAATCATAAGATAAATTCATTTCCTATCCAGTTTTCCTTCAGTGAAAGCAAACGTTTTGCAGCCAAATAATTTAAATGAACCACACACATTCACACACACACACACACACACACCCGTCATAAAGACGTAAATAAAGTCAGTTAGAAATCTCCATGGAAACAAACAGACTAAAATATAGTGGGACGGATTGCCTAGTGGTGTATAAACTCGACTGTCGAGAGTCATGGGTTCGATCCTCGGTGAGAACCATGAGAATTTTTCCAGTTGAAATTTTGGTGCAAAGTCGTCCCACAAGTCCGCCCAGCTTTAAATGGGTACCCGACTTAAAGTTGTGGGGGGAGTATAATGGCGGATGTGCGTTGTGCTAACCCCACAATATGCCGAGGTTACAGAAACAGATGAACTCTACACTATACCTGACCCGGAGCTTACACTTTACAGACTAAAACACGAAAGTTAAATATAAAAAAGGATTTCACGAAACAAAGAGACAATTACGCGTGGTGGTAACTTTTATAGCTATGAGACCCCACAGATGAGCCAGATTGAGATCCACTGCTAATAGAACCTGCAGGCTTTACACTTGTTGATTCGTTGGTTTTTTTTTTTGGTTTCTTTGTTTTTTTTTAATTTCTTTGTTTTTTTTTTTTTGGTTTCTTTTTTTTTTTTTGTTTCTTTGGTTTTTTTTTTTTGGTTTCTTTGTTGTTTTTTTTTGGCTTGTTTGTTGTTTTTTTTTTTTTTTTTTTTTTTTTTTTTGGTTTCTTTGTTTTTTTTTGGTTTCCTTGTTGTTTTTTTTTTGGTTTCTTTGTTTTTTTTTGGTTTCTTTGTTTTTCTTGTTGTTTTGTTTTAATTTTGCACCGACAATTATGTTTTTTTTTTCCTCTTTCCGTCTCTCCCACAGACTCCACCCCCGTGGCCAGGGCCACCGGCGGGCACCACCCGGAGGATGACGCCGTGGTCGACGCCCCGCCCGCCCAGGACGAGTTCGCCAGCGACGCCTTCGGGGAGCACAACATCAGCGAGGAGGACATCCGCAGGGAGATGGAGCAGCAGCTGAGGATTTCGCCCCCCGCGGCGGGCGCCGCCAAAGGAGGTGAGCAGTGTCCGCCCCTGGGTTTGAATCTCTCTCCCCCTCCCCCCCGCCACCACCACCGTGTTGCCTTAAATGTATGTGTGTGTGTGTGTGTCAGTGTAGACCAGGTACGCCGAGAGGGGGCGTCAGGGGGGGTGTGTCATTGCCAGGGGGCCCGGCCGCCACAACCATGTCAATTTTTTCACGACTCATTGTTTATTTAAGGGGCCCGCAATGATGTCCTGTCCTGGGGCCCCTTGTTGGCTCTCGGCGCCCCTGGTGTAGACCTGGGTTTTTGTTGTTGTTTAAACCCACCCCCATGTTTTTCATTGGTTGTTATGCTTGGTTGCGTATTATATATGCGTGTTATATGGGCCAGCCACGGGGATATTGTTTCATATGTTTCAGATGTGTTTCATATGCTTTTCATGTTTTATCTAATGCTGTTTTGAATGTTTCTGTGTTTATGTATGCAACCAGTTAATGATGTGTGAAGTTTTATCTAATTGTTTTTTTACTTTAAAGGATGTGATGTTTATCTCTTAGATCCTATAAACAGTGCCGGATTTACAATTCTAGGGGGCCCTAGGCCAACAAAAAGTTGAGGCCCCATTTTGAAAAGTTAAAAAAAAAACATTGCAAGGTTGTTTGTCCCTTTTTTTAAAATTATGTATACCACTCAAGATTTTTTTTTGGGGGGTGGGCTTATTTTGCAGGCCATGGGCCAATGCCTATTCGGCCCTTCTGTACATCCGGCCCAGCCTATAAACCACTAAATGGGACGGTTTAAGCAATGCCCTTCTTTCATCCCCACCGACAATGCATTGGCCATCGGGGGGGGGAGATATGTAGGTGACTGGGTGTCGCCGGGACTCGAACCCGTGACCCCCACCAACATCATGCAGGTCGTGCTGCAGCCTGAGGATCCTGCTCGCTGCCTGTTATAAATGTTGCAGTATATGGAAGTAGTTAGTGAGAGAGATGGTTTTCAGATTCGTTGCATCCTGAACCCATTCGACTTTTTTTTTTTTAATTTGGTTCATGGCTATTTCGTTCACACATGGCTGTTTGATTTCTGCCCGGTTTTTACACCCCCTTCCCCCCCCCTCCCACTTTCCGCTCAGAATGTCATTAGCGCTTCCTGCCATCCTCATTAACTGTTCTGACCTCGATCCCCTGACCTTGAACCCGCGTGTGTTGATGTTCGTGTTGGTGTCGTGTTGTTGGTGTTGTTGTTTCCCTTTATTCTTCGTCTGCAATATTTTTTTTTTCCCCTAAGGAGAACGTTTCCACCCAGGTGTAGGTCACGGTGACCTCTGTTTAACACCAGCCCATCGCCGCTTACTGGCGTATTCAAGTAAAAAACGATCTGTTTGATGTCGTCTGCTGACGGCTGTTAGTTTTTTGGCAGCTTTCTCTCTCATTCAAACTGAAAAAACATTTCGTTGCGTTACCGGTACATCCAGATTCCATTACAAAAAAAAACATTCTTTTTTTAAAAAAGAGACAGACAGACAGAGAGAGAGAGAGAGAGAGAATGTGCGAATGGTGTTTGATCCTCGGTCTTATGAACACGCTCGTTGGAATGTTTGTTTTCTAACATTAGAAGAAGACGTACACAAAGCCTGATGATGTATTTATTCACTGCACAGAGTTTACAGCTTACACACCGGCACAGCGGTTCTCATAGTGTGGGGCATATTGTGAACGAGAGGTGAACACACAGTCGAGTTTAGGGTTTCGTTCTTTTATCCGATGTACCTTTTTTTTTTTACAATTGGGTCGCGAAAACCGAAAACTTATTTTAGTGGGTCGTGAAAACCGAAAACTTATTTTAGTGGGTCGTGAAAACCGAAAAGGTTTCTCAGTGGGTCCGTGAAAACCGAAAACTTATTTTAGTGGGTCTGTGAAAACCGAAAACTTATTTTAGTGGGTCGTGAAAACCTAAAAGGTTTCCCGGTGAGTCGTGAAAACCGAAAATTTATTTTAGCGGGTCGTGAAAACCGAAAAGGTTTCCCAGTGGGTCGTGAAAACCGAAAACTTATGTTAGCGGGTCGTGAAAACCAAAAAGGTTTCCCAGTAGGTCGTGAAAACCGAAAATTTATTTTAGTGGGTCGTGAAAAACGAAAATTTATTTAATTTTTTTTTTTTTGGAAAATTAATTGATCAAAGATGAACGAAATACATCAGGTAAAAGTTACTAATCACTTCTGAAACAGGTTCGGTCTGTATCCGGAAACCGGATGTATTGAATTAAAATAACTGTTTAAGTTGACTACTTTGTGTGTAGTGTGGGTGTATGTATGTATGTGTGATTTGTGTGTGTGTGGTGATGATGATGTAGGTCACGACAGCCTCAACTCCATCAGTACATCTCCGCGGCCATGACAGACCATGTCCAGACAGACTGGCCTTACACAAAAAACTTGTCTGTTGTTTTTTTTTGTTATTGTTTTACAAGAAGGAGAAGAAAAAAAATCTGAAATACGATCAATGCCTCGCTTGTTGTCAAACAATTTCGACCTTGACCCTTGACACCTCACGACTTCAACCCTCACCCCTTGTGACGACGAGATGACAATAGAGCCGTGTGGAAGTGGAGGGAGAGGGGGGGGCGGAGGAGGAGGCTGGGACGATGACGTGACTGGCATTGAAACAACAATTTGATTGGTTCGGATGGTTGGGAGGGGGGTTAGGTTATGAAAACAGCTATAATGCATTCCGCCCCAGTGTCGCCATGTTGGCTGGTTTCCCGCGCCAGTTCGGCGGGAATCCGTGCTCAATGGCTGGAAGGAATTTCGACATTTCCTTTGATTTCCGCTCATATGGCGGGCTTTTGGCGGATCTTTCTTTTTTTTTTTTGTTTTAGTTTCGGCGGTTTCTGTTAAGAAAAAAAAAATGTTCGGCAAACACTGATCTTCCTATCCCCGTCCCTGCCTTTTTTTATACAGATAGACAGACAACTATGGATAGATAATAATAGACATCCGGACAGACGCATAGACAGATCGATAGACATACTGATAGACGGATAGACAGATCGATAGACATACTGATAGACGCATAGACAGATCGATAGACATACGGATAGACGCATAGACAGATCGATAGACATACTGATAGACGCATAGACAGATCGATAGACATACTGATAGACGCATAGACAGATCGATAGACATACTGATAGACGCATAGACAGATCGATAGACGTACTGATAGACGCATAGACAGATAAATAGAATATTTGTAGTTTATTAGAATTTTTTTTTAAAGATAGATATCCCTTGCCTCGTATCGCGTGCACAGGTGTTTGCCAGTAGAAACCAATGACTAACTCCCCCCCCCCCCCCACTTTTCCTTTATTCTCAGTGATCACCCCCCGCGGGCCGCATCCGGCCACATCAAAACAATATCTGTGTCACTGAAATGTGTTCGTCGTATTTGAGCCCGCCCCCCCCCACACCACACGGTCTAACTAATAGAACAACAACACGGCCCTTTAGAATTCATTGTGAGGACCTGAGCGTGTGTGTGTGTGTGCGTGTGTGTGTGTGCGTGTGTGTGTGAGCGTGTGTGTATGTGTGGTGGTGGCCCTCGCGGTAGGGGTGTGGATGTTTGTTTGTTTTTTTGTTGAAATGAAAATTTGGTTGACGAGTTTCACCCCCTCTCCCCCTGCTGTTCGTTTTCCACGCCGATGACAAGAACGCACGCGCGCGGTCACTACACACCCACGCACAGCCTGTCTTCGTCGTCACCGCCGGGCCCCCGGATCTGTTGAATTTTATGAACTTTGTGCACTCGATGTTCTCTCGGTCCGCCGTCCTTTGTTATAACCCCCCCCCCCCCGCCACCGCCATTTTTTTTTTGAGATTCCATCCGTGGCTATAAGGAAGCCAAATTAATTTGCACGTGTGCGGTTTCTCGGATATATCAGCCCAATCGTTCTACTTTACCAGCCAATTTTAAAAGCGAAAGTTTGCGCCGGGAAAAAAAAATATGATGTTAATGAAACCTTGACTACCATTGCTACCAGTCAAAATACAACAAAATAGAATGTCAGGAGATGTTTCGAAAAAAAAAAAACCTTTAGTTTCTAAGTGTGCTACTTAATGATGTGGTGGTGGCAGTGTGGTGGTGGGAGGGGCGCTCGACTGCCAACCTGAAGGTCTCGAGTTCGGGCCTCCCCCCCCCGGTGAATGTCCCCCCCTATGTCCACCCCCCAGCTTACAAAATGGGCACCCAGTCATTACCCCGACTATCGCCGGTGTGAAGTAGAAAGACGGCCGTGGGGCATCTTTGCAGTCGCCACACGATCCCATAGAAACAGAAGTGGACAACAGAAACAGGATGAGCTCAACTTCATCTGACCCCTGACCCCGATGGTCTGTACAGGCTTCATGTGTGTGTGGGGGGGGGGTGAACTTTCGTTACATAATGCTGGACGTAACACATTTCTGTCTGTTTTTTTTTTTGGTAACTGAACGTTGAATGTTGTAAGACTAGTAACATTCTTATTGAGCCCTATACCTAAAGGTTATGTGGATGTGAATATTTTGTATGTGGATATCGTATGTGGATATGTGCGCGCTCTCTCAATGTCTGATATGTAGTGACGTCACTCAACAGATGACCAGTCGGCCGTGGACGGGGACTGGAAGAAGGAGCTGGAGGAGAAAATGTTGGAACAAAAAGGCACGACACAGACTTTGTGACATTTGGTTTTGTTTTTCAGTTTTATTTTATTTATTTTTTATTTCTCTCTCTCTCTCTTTCACTCTCTCTCTTTCACTCTTTTTATATTTCACTCTATCTCTTACCTTCTCTCACTTTCTCTATCTCTCTCGTTCTCTCTCTCTCTCTCTCTCTTTCTCTCTCTCTCTCTCTCGCTCTCTCTCCCTCTCTCTCTTTCTTCCCCCTCTCTCTCTTTCATTCTATTTATATTTCACTCTATCTCTTACCTTCTCTCACTTTCTCTCTCTCTCATTCTCTCTCCCCTTCTCCCTCACTCGCTCTTTCACACTCTCTCTTTCTTACCATCTCTCACTTTTTCTCTCTCATCCCATCTCTCACGTTCTCTCTCTCTTTCTCTTTCATCCCATCTCTCACTTTCTCTCTCTTTCTCTCTCACCCCATCTCTCTCTTTATCTCTCACTCTCACTCTTACCCTCTCTCTTTCTCACCCCCACTCTTTCCCCTCCCCCCCCCTCTCTCTCTCTCTCTCTCTCTCTCTCTCTCTCTCCCTGCACCATTTCTTACCCCACACCCTCTCTCTCTCTCTCAGTAGTATAGTTGCCACTTTATAACAGAATGTGCATATGCATATTTATATATATATATTAGATGTAAGATTAGATTATACTAGATTAGAGAGGCAGAATACTTAACAAAAGCAACACGACATGATGTCATGTTCTAAAGTGTTTTGTGTGTGTGTTTAACTAGAACGCCACCTGCTATACAGGTGTGTGTATATATATATATATATATATATATATATATAGACAGACATGTGTATATATATATATATATATATATATATATATATATATATATATATATTTGATTGAAATGCATTTGATACCTACAACCTGCGTATCAGAGATACATATTTTCACGTTATTTTATTTTTAAATTTACTATTGGCTTATAATCTCGCAACTGCTTGTTTGTTGTTCCCTTCATTAATATCTTACATTAACTGACATCTATGATGTGTGTTTGTGTGTGTGTTCTGATTATCTCCTCTTGGTAATGTTGTATCTACTTGTGTGTGTCGTTCAGTGATGCAGAGTTATGTTCTCTTGCCCTGTTTGTGTGTGTGTGTGTGTCACGGAGCAACGTCTTCCCTCTTTCTACGCACCTCTAAATAAACAATCAGCCCCGTGTGTGTTTGTGTTTTGAATAGCCTGCACTGTATCTCGAAAGGTTCTCACACATTTACGTTTCGCGGGCCACCAGTTAAGATTTTTTTTAAAAACCTACAATAAGAGCGCCATTGAATTTAATAATGTGAATTTTTCTCTCCCCCTTCTCTCCCTCATTTATCTGTTCAGATTGACGAACATTTATAGTTTGATTAGTATTATAGAGAAGTGTTTATCAAAGTATCGGACGCGTACCCCAAGGGGAGAGGGGTGGGAGGGGGGGGGTAAGCGAAGAGTGTGACCGGGGTACGCGCTGATGTCGGCTGAGAATCTCGGGTAAAGATGCATGACTAAAGTGACAGCAATGAAATGAAGGGGAAACGGCGACCGCAGAAAGAATGTGTGTGCAAGTTGTTGCCTCTACCAGGGATAGGCGTGGGGGATGGGGGGAGGCGGAGGGTGGTGTTGCATAGCGCTCGTCTGTCGACCTGAGGGGGGGGGTCGGGTCTCTGGTTCGATCTTCGGGTGAGGACCAATGGATATTTTCAGGTCTATGTCTCCCGTGGTGACTCCATGGCCATTGCACGATCGGCTATGGTGGGAGGGATGGGGGGTGGATGAAAGAAGGGCGCCGCAAAAAACCGTCCCATTTAGTGGTTTATAGGATATAAGAGATTTCATCTCATCCTTACAGTGACTGCACACACACACACCAGGGATATGCAGTATTACGATATTTTAAAAAGGGGGGTTTGCACGGATGTCGATAGTTTGTGAAACACTGTTTTTTTTAGAGAGAGATGGGGTTTTGAAATGGGGTTTTCCACGCCAACATTCATTACAAATGTCACGTATGATCGCCGCTGCCTTGGCGGAAGTGTTGCTGTCGGTTGCTATTGGTTACAGTGTATGTATTGCCGGTGTGTCTGGTAATGTATTGTTGTGTGTGTGTGTGAGAGAGATCCCTGTTAGGATGAGATGCTTATCTCTTAGATCCCGTAATCCACTAAATGGGGCTGTTGCTGCTGCTGCTGCTGCAGCTGTTGTTGTTGTTGTTTTCCCCCTACCACAGACGACAGTGCAGTGGCATCACATGAGGTATAGCGGGGATTTTAAACCATGACGTAAATAAAAATCCGGAGATCGAACAACGGACACACCCTCTCGGGTTTGACAGTCGAGCGCTTTACAGCACAACCGCCCCGTCCCCCCCCCCACTGGTAATGTGACTGCGACAGTGCGACACCCAACATGCATACAACGGTTCACAAACTATACAACTGGAGAAAATCCCCCCCCTCTCTCTCTCTCTCTCTCTCTCTCTCTCTCTCTCTTTCTCTCTCTCTCGTGTATTCAAACTGAATACATAGTAGGTCGCGAAGCGTTAAAAGTTTAAGAACCTCTGTTGTGGGGGAAAAAAATGAATGTCTTACTGATATGCGGCTGTTCCAAAGGTAGTAAAGTTGGCCATTCCATTTAATGTAGGTCATGCTGTAAACAAATTTTGTCAGTGGCTGAAATGTCTTTTTTTTTTTTAAATAAGAATAAGATTAGTTTGTACTGCAAATCGATTGACTTCTCGATTACTTTTTTTTTTGCTCCTCCCCCCTATCCCTTTCCCCTCCTCCCCTTTTGTCCCCCATTTCGTCACGTGATGTCCTTTTTCTCCTCTCCTCTCCCCTCCCCCACCCCCACACGCACTCAGTGCTGGAACTGGTCGCCCGGGACAAAGACGTGGAGGAGTTGGGTGAGGTCACCTATGATGACGATGAGGACCTTAACGACGAGGACTGGGAGAAGGAGCTCTTAGAGGAGATTATGGAGATGAGAGACTGAGGTCAAGGCTGGTTCAAGGTCGTCGATGGGGGGTAAATATCCCTTGGGGAAGGGGGTGGGGGGGGGTAAACATTGTGGGGTCATGGCGTGAGTCATGATGGTGGGTGCCGCTTATGGTGTTTCCCTTTTCGTTTCGTTTTTATAATTTATTATTTTTTTCATTTCCGTCTTGTCATGACAACAGGTCTTAGTGGATTATTTCTCTTTATTATTTTTATATTTGGGGTTTGTTTTCAATCAAGGGGTTTACGTTTTTGTTGTTGTTGCTGTTTATTTTAACAAAAACATTTTTCAGCAAACCCCTTACAATTACTTTTGATTTTCTCTCTCTCTCTCTCTCTCTCTCTCTATATATATATATATATATATATATATATATATATATATATATATATATATATATATATATATATATATATATATATATATATATATAGTGGGTATTCGGTTAACGAACTTAACCGGCTCCACAATTATGTTCGCTATCCGAATCGTTCGTTAACCGATCATCGATTTACCATATATGTTAATGGAAATTCGATTAATTCGTTCTGGAGATACTAAAAATTAAATTTAAAAAAAATTGTCATGTACAATAATAATTTCTTAGTAAGTTTATTTATTACAAATATAATCAAAAATTAATCAGTTCTTTTTCTTTTATTTGGGCGTTAAAGAAAATGTCCAATGTCGGTTGTTTTTCTCTCTCCTTCAGGACTTTCAGGAAATGATTGATAGCAATGTCGTTGTGGAGACCAGCAACCCTATTGACATCAGCTTGTTTAATGCCAGATCTCTTTTTAAATTTTGTAAACCAGCCAGTGGTAGAATTTTAGATTTTCGGAGGACGAGCCTGGAGTTTGTTCTTTCAATTTCTCAAAAATTTCTCCAGCCTTCTCTTGAATGATGACCATTCTAGTTACATCTCTTTTCATCTCCCGTTCATTTATCCAAACTGAAAGCAAACTCTCGATTTTATCATGGATGACACTTTTTTTTTTGCTTCTCAGATGTAATTTTCGTTACTCCTTTAGCGGCTTGAGTATTCTTGATATCTTTTTTAGCTATGATTGTGCCTACAGTAGACCTGTTCAAGCCGTACTGCCTGGTAACATCAGTCATTATTTGTCCACTCTCTACTTTAGTAATAATCTCTTGTTTGGTTTTTATGGTGAGCTCAGTTCTTGACACTCCACTCTTTTAAGGTCCCATAATATTGTCAAATTTTCAGGGGTTTTTTTTATAAAGCGTTTAGAGAAGCACATACGAAAACCACAAGGACACAAACAAACTACACATGTAGGGTACACTATTGACGATATGTCGTCGCACACTACCCTACGCGTCGTATGGTGCTGCCTCACTGATACACAGTATGAATGATAACGTGTCAGCGCAGGCGCACATCCTTTTTCAGGACAAATTGAGGACTGATGTCGGGTGTTCCGAGAGCCGAGACGTTTCCTGAAAGTGTTCGTTGTCCGATTTGTTCGCTGTCCAAACAGTTCGTTAACCGAATACCCACTGTGTATATATATGTATGTATATATTTCTCTTCATGTGTCTTGGTTTTGGAGTCATGTTTAAAACGTAGAATACTTTGCTTATTTATTATTTTTCACTGAGTTCTTCACCCCCCCCCCCCCCCCCACAAATCCAACCCATTCTGTTATTAAATTCAAGGTGTTATTATTGTTTTCCTCTCACAGAGAACGGTTATCCAGACTTTTTTTTTACCGTCAATAAGATTGTTTGTTTTTATTTATTGTTTTATTAAATAACATATAAATCGCCCCCTCTCTCTCTCTACCCCCCCCCCCCCAACATACTCGCGTTGAGTCAACACTTTAAATAAATGCCTTGACCATGTATGGGATTCTTCAGGAAAAGGATTAACTCTTAAGGGCTTGGCTCCAGGAGATGATAGGTCTGAAATTATGGACAGTGAGTGTCAGTGTTTGTGTGTGTGTGGGGGGGGTGTAGATGACTGATAGGTCGATACATACTTTGGAATTAGTATTAGTTGGCCTACCAGTAGATAGCTTGTTCTTTAATAAACGACAATGTATCATTACACTCTGTTGTTGTTATTATCAGAATAGACTAGGCACGGATAGGAACCGATCCCTTTAGTCCCACACGTCATCTCCCCCCCCCCAAACCCCCCCCCCCCCGGGGTAGGTTTCAGGTGCATTGCCATTGTTGCTGTTTTTTTTTTTTCTAAATTATGGGTGAACTCCGGTCTACGTCACCGTTGTGGGGTCGGGGCGGGGAAGGAGGAGGAGGGGGAGTTAGTCTACTACCCGAATGTATGTCATGTGACCCTAGCCCTTAGGTTTCCTCCTGTCGGTTACAGTGATCGGATGAAACAAATATTACTCTGTAGTCGGTAACTGGTTTGTAATCAGAGGCGCTCCCCCCTCGCCCTCCCCTCCCTCCCCCCCAGTCAGGTGGAGGATGGGTCCAGGGCCCCCAAGACTAGACGGCGGCAGCCCCCCTGCTCTCTTTAAAAGGAGACCCCTAGAGAACAAATAGATTGAATGGGGTTGTTGTGTGGCGGGTCAGCGGGGAGGGTGAGACGAGAATACTAATTGTAAAATCAAGGCCCGGTTCTGAATATAATACTCGTTGTCCCCCCCCCCCCCCCCAATTTATCCAAATATCTCCGTTTGTGTCAGTGTTCGTCTGTGGAGAAAGGAAGTGGGAGGGGAGAGATTTGAATCGCTGTTTTAGTTTAGCTTTTTTTTTTTATTTTTGCTTTGCGTGTATTTTTATTTTTTTCCCGTTTATCGCCGCCCCCCCCCCCCTTTTCCCTTTTTCTTCCTCCTCAAAAAAAAAAAAAATAACTTCTGGTGTGAAATTTAAAGTTCATGGCCTAGGTTTCCGGATAGAGGCCGGAAGTCTTGTCGCTTGAAATTCGAAGTGGTGGGCTTTTAAAAGTACATGATCGCAGAGATCTTATAGGTTAACTCTTTGTAATCGATACCTTTGTTTACATTGTGTCTTGATTAATGGCCAATAGGAATGTCTGGAAATCGTCTGTCAATTTCACCCATTGCCAGATTTTTCCCCTCTTTCGACTGCTAATAAAAACATCATCATTTGGCTCTTTTTTTTTTCCTCCCTTCTTTCTAATTGTCAATATTATTTCTCCGCATGCCCTATTAATCTGTAACAGCTGGAAATATGTAACTTTAGCTAGAGCTCGGTAATGGCTTATGTCTGTGTGTGATTATTTCGCTTCTGTAAGCTCTGCTTTTCACTGAGCTATATATAGAGCTGAGCGTCTGCTTCTAAGTAATACTTTTTTTTTTGCACTGACACATATTATGACTAACTCCTCATAACCTTTAGATCTGTCGCTTAAAAAAAGGGGGGATTGGTGTTTCGTTTTCCTTTGAATTAATTAATTATATATGTAAACAAATGTAAATGACAGCACAAATAATGTTGTTGTTTTTTTTAAACCACTTGGGAAATTTGATTCATTTAGAAATTTAGTTTTTTTTTTTTTATTATTTTTTAATCTCTCATGTAAATATTAAAACGTCAGTAATCTCAATCGTGCGATAAATAGCACATGTCCGCGATAAATAGCACATGTCAGTAACAAATAGCTCATTTCAGTAATAAAGAGCCCATGTTAGCAATAAGTAAGATTTCTGTTTAACGAACTTCGTAATAAATATTAAGTCAAGCTATATGGCCTAAATGAAATATTTTGTTTTACTTTGAATCTACGTGTTTTAGGTATTAGTATAGATTGGTTCTATTTGTGTATTTGTTTGTTTTTTTTTCACCCAAAGCACTAAGCTCTATATATAACTGGAGGGCTCCAAGATTATATTTGATCGTTAGCTTAAATAATGGGCGAAATAGTCCGCCATATTGATGCGCGTACATCCGGTCATAGATGGTTTAGAGCTGTTTCTTCGAGCGTATGTTTGTGTCTGTTACAGAATACGGTAACTATCGAATAACGCAATCCAAAAAAAAAAACACAATGTTAATTATATCAACGCATCAATATGGCGGACCTTTTTTTTTTGTCTATATCTACGAGCCCTCCAGTTCTGTTAAGAGCGGAGTGATACCAGCGTGTTTGGTGCCTCTAGTCTTCTGACTTTTGTTCTCTCCATCCAGGTGAGGAGTGGGAGAAAGAGCTGCAGCAAGAGCTCCAGGACTACGAGCTTGTTGGCGGCGAGGCGGACGACAACGACATCATCGGCGACGAGGAGCTGGAGAAGGAGATCCTGCAACAGCTGGAGGAGGAGGTGGCGGCGGGGTCTGTGTCTTAGCCTCGTCTTCGATCTTCGCGTTCGTCACGTCACTTCCTTTTTTTTCAATTACCGTTCATGACTCCCTCTATAGAAAACACAAAAATCACACACACACACACACAAATCTGTTTGGTTTGTAATTGTTTAATTGTTTTTTTTTTTTTTGGTTTGAAAATATTTATTTGTTTCGTTAATCTCATAATTTAAAAAACTCACTGAAACAGAATACATTTCTTTTTTTTTATATTTTTTTTTTATTTTTATATTGTTGTTTTTTAAAGTATTTACTGTACACCATTTGTAATTACATTTTTTCCTCGGTGGCTTTTTAAAGCAAATGTAAATTGTTCGCCACAATAATCTTTTTTTTAGTTTTACCCATAGTTTAGTAAAAAAAAATGTATTTCTTTTTGTTAAGTCTAAAAATTTAGAGAACAGCTTCACTGGGGGGTGTGGACCGGAGGGAAAGGGAGGGGGGGTATATGACTGACCTTCTATTGACGATCTGTGATATAGAAATTATTGGCTGTTCATTATTTTTTTTTTGGTTCACAGTGTTTTTTTTTAATGCAGTTATCATGTAGCCAGAGCCGGATTTACAATTTTAGGGAGCCCTACGCCAACACAAATTTGAGGCCCCATTTCTTTTTTAACTTTTGTATACGACTCAACATTTTTGGGCCCCCTTATTATTTTTTGGTGCCCCTTTGCCACGGCCTAGTCGGCCTGTCTGTAAATCCGGCCCTGCATGTAGCGGTAACAATATCTAGTTTTGAAATGTTCAGTCACTCGGTATATGTAAACATTTTTTTTTTTTTTTACAAATCCTATGGCGGGGGAAAAAAGAAAACATTTGTCATTATTATATAAATTGTTTTCTAATATTTTGGATTTTGTTTGTTTTTTTAATTTTATATAGACATATGCCCGTTTAATTTTTGTGATCAGTTTTAAGTTTTATTTAAAAAAAAACAAAAAAATAATAATAACTGCGTTTGGTTTTGTAAATAACAAAAAAAAACAACCTTTTTTTCAGCTGTCATTGTGTATTGTGATTTGATTTCACCACGTTGAACAATCATGATTTGACTTTGTGTATTGTTGTTTCCAACTAGGTACACGCGACTTTGTACTTTCAAAGATGTGCACCAGTGTACAGCGGTTTGTTGTACTGTAACTGTTGTACATCACTGAGGGAAGATTTTTCTTTTTTTACATTTTGCAAGGGTTTAAAGATTTAATTATTTGTTTTTTTTTTAAAAACTAACTTGTGTCCATAAAAAGGTAGTAAGGCTTCAATTTTTTTTTTTCAATTTCATTAACATGACAAGCATTGATTGTTCAAGCAGTGTAGTTTTGTCTTTTAGTATCGTCTGGTCGCCTAGCAGCGGGATTGCGGAAATGAAGTGGGGAATTCCCTGTGACATCATCGGGAATGTATATTTAGACCAACTTGCATTTCCGGAATGTCTGATAAAATTATAAAATTGGTTGGTGGAGGGGAGGGTGCAGTATAAGACATTCCAAGCAAGTGACATATACATTCGAATAACTTAATTGACATTTGATGAGAATGTTGTTTGTTGGTGGCATTGAGGGGGGACTGTTGTTGTTGCTGTTGTTGACATAATATACACATAACTATTGTTTTTTTTTATATAAATAGAAATAACTATTGTTTGTTTTTGTTCTTCATTGGTGGGGAGGGGGGGGTCA
>JAGDYQ010000080.1:0-148850 GCA_021962125.1 Bulinus truncatus
AAATATAACAAACTTAATGAAGTAAAATTTAAAGCAGTGTCATTTCCAAATTCACTTAGGGAATATATCATTAAGAAATTGTGTCAATTAATGTCCTTTTTTTTACACTGTATAATCTTTAACATCTTAGTAAATGATCAATACATATATTACTATGCCATTTGTTGAAAGATTACCTTTATAATTCATGTATTTTCTGAAATTTCTGATTTTAGAAATGTTTTTCTAAACTAAACAAATGAATTTATTTACAAAAAAACACAGGCTTTATACTACAGTTATGTTAATATTACTAATTAATTTTTATGACCAATCTAGTTTATTTATTTTTTTTAGTATGGATGAATGTGATGCATTGTGTTCCACCATAGCCATCATGGTGAACGGTGAAATCAAATGTATTGGAAGCCCACAACATTTAAAACATAAGTAAGTTGTCTTTATAAAATAAACTGTTGCTGGTTGGTTCTGCTAATGTCTAGGAATTAAGTATGGCATATTTTGGAATACATTTAAATTTACCAAATGAAAAAAAACATTTCAAATTATAGAGCCATTTTTTTTTAATTTATTGTTGTTGATCAGAATTTCCTCTTTGCACCATCTACTTTTATTTTCATGCATATAGCAGTAATTTCCAAAATGTTATTCCCTACAGATATGGAGATGGATACACTGTAGTAATGCATGATGGAGAACAACCTCTTAAGGATGTCACTCAAGATTTTCTGAATAAATTTCCAGGAACACTAATCAAGGTATTCATGGCACTCAAACTCATGAACTTTTTTATATGTAGTCTTATGCACATGAATTTTATTGGTAGCTTTCTAATTATTTTATTTTACATTATTCCTTATTTGGCATTGTCCAATTTTTTCAGGTAAAAAATCACAACACTGTAGAGTTGAGTGTCCCTAAATCTTCACGAGCTGTTGCAGACATCTTGGATTACTTACAGTCTGCACAAGACAATAAATTGATTGGATACTATTCATTGTCTCAGACAACGCTTGATTCAGTAAGAATTTGACTTTATTATTTTTTTTTATTTTAGTTCAAATGTTACTTGCATCTACAGTCATCATAATTTATAATAGGAATCTCATACTCATCATATTGTTTTATAACATTTTATAATTTATTCCTATTATTTCACCAGCTGGTTAATTTTTTTTTTTTTTAAATTATCATTATTGTGCAGGTCTTCATAAGTTTTGCTGAAGAACAGGCGGACAGCTACCAAGATGATTCCACCACCAGATCATCCAATACAGAAAGCAAGCGTGGCTCCTTTACTGACTCAGATTCTGCATCTTCTAATGAGTATACAACCAACCCGAAAAAGGATGACAGATTTTTATTTACAAATCCTGTCTTCCACGATGATGATGGTGTCATGATATCACCCGGAGCAGCCTTTAACCAAAGTAATTATGCACAGAATATTCAGTTAAGTGCAGATGAAAGTGAAGGAGAATACAATACCAAGTTCTAAATAAAATATTTTACCATAAGACATTTTTCTTTGAAAATCTTAATAATCAGCCTCCTGATACAGACATTTACTGGATATAATTCAAGAAGTATGACGGAACTTTTTATGCAACATTCAGTGAGACAATAACATTAAAAAAATGTCATTAATTTTTGTCAGCTGATATGAATTGTTATAGGCATAAATTAATTTTTCTTAATATAATTGTGGTAGGACTTAAATTTACCACTTATGTGTATATCACACAAATGTATCTTTATAGTGCACTACAAATTAATTATAGAAACAGCTAGATGAAACATTTCATGGTGATGTTTTATTTGATAAATGTATAAAAATGTGTAATTTAAAAATGTGATATTGTTCCTTTGTTTTAGTGCCAGTTGTTAAAATAGACATTCTAAAATTCTCAGCTCAGGAAAAAAATCTTTCTTCAAAGCTTTTGATTATTTTGCCAGTATTCATCCTTAGACTTAGCTAAATAATCTTCACTTTTTATAGGATAATTTTATTTATAAATTGATTAAAGATTCTAAAATATGATTGTCAGTTTCACATAATTTATGTAGATTATTTAAATATTAATCATGAATCAATAAATATGTGTGAAAATAAGAGGTCTAAAATTTATTTGGCAGAAAATGTTTTGCTCAGTACAATTATACCAAAATATATAGTATTAAACAGATAAGCAAGCAACAGTGTTATAATGATAAATTACATTTAAAACAATTTTTTTTCATGGATATTGAAATTCATATTTTTTATAATTAAATTTATTTAACTTAAAGTGCCTCAGTCATATAAATATATGTGATGTTGATCATCACCTATTTCATTTATTATGTTGTTGTTTATATATATATATATATATATATATATATATATATATATATATATATGTAATGTTTTATTTTGGAAAAAAAAAACTATGTTGTATTTTTTTATTTCAAGACAACTAATTGTTTTTTTTTAAATTTGGAGTGCCCTAATTAAAATATATGATGATGATTCTAATATAAAAGAATTAAATGGGTGGAAAAAAAAAAACAGGCCTTCCGAGAATTTAGAATGTTGAAACGTTTAAATAATGAAAATGTTTGAAAAACTCTGGGCTTTTGGTCTAGAAGTTAACCAATTAAAGTTAGGCTTTTTTTTCCTTTATTAGCATAATCTTTTTCATGCACATAGTAAATTTTTTTTTCTTTAATAAAGACATTAGAATTTACTTTATGTTTTCATATATGATGTTATACAAATTGATCAATGCAAAAAAAAATATAATAAACATATTTCCTTTTGTGCCATTTATGTAACTGGTGATCATGTGATTTTATATATTCTACGTGTACGTTTTTACATGCAATCAAAATGATCTTTTTGTGTTCCTCAGATGTGTATTTATATTTCATTTGTTGTTAATAAAGATTGATCCTTATTTTCAATGTCAGAAACCTGTTGGATTTTCTTATGGCCTTTGTTTTTTTTTTTTTTTTTTTTAATTTCTTTATTTTTTTCAATTTTTCATAAGTCTATTACAGGCAGTTGTAATTTAAGTTTTTTGTTTTTTCTCCTTTAAAAGTAAAATTCCTACAACTCGAAATAATTTATCTTGCTATTTGTCCTACCGTGCTCTTTGTTTTGGACATTTTTCATATCTTAAACCAAATGTCTGATGGTGAAATCCTAACAAACTGATTTATTTTTTTAATATGCTTTTATTTAACTTTCTCTGTCTGGCTTTTGTCATGTTTGTAGTATTTTGGGAATTTGAAATCAATTATCACTAGCTTCTTGAAGTCCATTCAAAAATTTTAAACACTTGTGTATTCTTGATGACAATGCACTTTAATTTTCAAGTCAAGTGATTAAAATATTTAAGAGTCCGAAGCTAATTTCTTTTTTTTTTTTGGTTATTTCAATAGCAGGTGGAAATGTAGAGATTTATCGTGCTTAATACAACACCCATGGGCGTATTTTGAAAAAATGTCATAAAGTTGTTGCAATAAAACTGAACTAAATTTCTTGAAAGTTTATTACATTAAAGTACAATAACTAAACAAACAACACATGTACCCCAAACCTAATCTCTAACAGCAGAAAGTAACTAATTTGCAACTTGCTTGCTTTTTCCAGATTGTTCTAAATATTATAGTTGTTTAACAATTTCTGTCACATTTTCAGCGAAAATACGCAAACTTTTATATTTATGTGTCCATCTAGTTTCACATAGCAAAGGAACATTTGGAATTAGTTTTCTTCGCTGATTAATTTCTCAGAAAAAAACTATAACTGACTTAATTTTTCCTATTGTGTTTCGTACAGCATTCACATTATTTAAATCGTTCACGACAAGATTTAATTTATGTGAACTGCAATGTACAATTGCTGCTTTTGGGTCTTTTTTTCAAATTATTGCTTGGATTGCTCCTTCTTTACTTGCCATTGTAGAACATCCGTCTTATCCTTGAACAACAAAATTTGTCATATCTAATCCGGCCCGTAGCGTGCGGGGGGGGGAGGGGGCAGGGGAGCCTGGCCCTACCTGCGTTTTGTCTGGCCCCTTTGCTTGTTTGCTCTACTTAGTAAAATTTATTTCCTGCCACCCCCCCCCCCGCTATAGCTTGGCCCCTGCTGTAGAATGGCTAGCCCCTGCTGTAGAATTTTCGCGCTACGGGGCTGTATCTAATTTAAATTCTAATGAATTTGTAATTATGGTGTTCTTTGACAAATCTAACACCAAGAGACATCTGCTCAATGCCTGAAATTATATTGTCTCGTCGGCAAGTATAGAAATTGCAACTGAATTATTTGCTTCACGAACAATGTCTTCAAGCAAGAGAGACCCACAAATTTCGATCATAGTGTTTTGTGTAGTTTTCGACAGGCCCACCGACAGAAATTTCGGGCCCCTGGGCAGGGCTGTCTCGGGCCTCTTGTGATGATAATAATATTTTCAAAAGTTGATTGGCAAGCTCAGTCCGGGCCCCTGGGCATTTGCCCTCTGCCCCCCCTCTTGGCGGCACTGGTTGCCCAGATATACTTAGCACTACAAGAACTAATTGACAAATGATTACCTAGAACTTCATCTCCAGATACAACACGAATCTCTAACAGGTCGTAAAAAATACCAGAATGTGATTCTTTTCCACGAAGTGCCAAATCATGCATGCCGCAAAAAAAAAAAGATTGAAGAAATGGAGGGACCCAGTTTGTTGCAATTTTCTAGACTTTGTCTTCTAAATGATGAGCTCAACTGCTCATCTATAGAAACTGCTTTGGCTACCAATAGTGCAACAAAAAAGCTTGAATCCTTAATAAGTGTCTTTGTGCCATGTGCTTTGCATGTGGCTACGTGCATCTTTGTTGAAATCTTTTAATTTTGTGCATGGTTTGATAACAAATGCTCCATGAACTACTGGAATTACTTTTTGCGAAAACAACACGCACAATTTGCAATAGCCACCTTTTAACATTTGCAAGTATACAACCCACGATGAATAGTTTGATAACCAAGCAAATCTAAAGCCTCTGTTTCCACCATTGTCAGCTCTAAAAATCATATTTTTATCAGGGGTCGAACAATCAAGGATCAGCAGCCATTTCAACTCATTTGAAAGGTCGTATGTCAAGATATACCTTCCAATATCCAATTTAGGAAATGAAGTGACAGCGACAATCAAATTAGAAATAATTTCTTCAGTTGTATCTGGCTGTTGAACTTGTACTGTTGTCCTCAATGCATGTGATAATTCAGATATTGCAAACGCCCTAAAATCTTCTAATAAAGGCTTTTCGGAATCCCGCGATTGCTCTACTTTTCGTTTTATTGAGCATGTACATTTATTTTCCGATATCCATCTTTTCATAATAATTTAGGATAAATTTAAAAATTCACTCAGTGGCAGACGGTTATAAACTAACAAGAGTTGCCAGATTATAAAAAAAACCTGAATGTCAAATACATTTTCGAAGGACAAATCAAGCTACAGAAGGCCAAATTAAACAAAAAAAATTAAAATCGGAACATGCTTGTGCTTGTAGTCAAAATGTGTGAATTTTCAAATACACTTATTTATGTCAAAATAAATAATTAATGTCAATGCCCCCCCCCTGGAACAATTCCTAGCGACGCCCATGACAACACCTGTCTGTTAATGTGCACAACACCTGCATATTTTGTAACAATTTATAAAAACTTTACCGACAAAATCAAGTGAAATTCTTCGATCAATATATAGTCAAGGGTGAAAAATGTAAAACAAGTTTTTAAGTCTGTTAGGGTTGGTTTATTTAGATGCTGACGCCAGTTAGGTTACTGTCTGCCTCTATCCATTGAGAACCTCTGTGCTATGCAGTGGCGCAACCAGCAAAAAATGCTGGGGGGTGGGGGCTCACATATAGAAAAAAGACAGTTTGACAGTCTTTTTAGTAACTTTATACAGTAAAATATGTATTGATGATTTGGTCTGGGGGGGGAGGGGCTTGAACGCCCCACCTGGTTGCGCCACTGGTGCTATGGTGATGATTTAGAAGTTATGGGAGGTAACCCGTCGTTATTATTATTACTACGTGGACGGGTGTCATGCAGTAAAGCGTTCGACTGTCGACCTGGGGGGTTCCTGGTTCGATCTTCGATAAGGATCAATGGATATTTCAGGTCATGGTTTAAGTCTCCATTATATCTCCCGTGGTGCCTCCCTGGTCATTGCCAAATCGACTATGGTGGGGGGACTTCACGCAACCAAAACTATGATCGACAACGGCATGTTTTCGTTGATGACAGTATCAGGAAATAAAGTGTACAGTAAACAAAATTGTGCGAGAATATTCAAGAATGAAATCGCGAAAAAATATAGGCCTACTTCTAATATTGAATAATTGTATGATTATACTTTTTAAAAGTCTTTAAAAAAAACAGATTCCTTACCATAGATCTCATGTTCCTTACTAAATAGACACCTTATTGCGAATTTTGGAGTGTGTCCTTTAAAAAAATGACGCTCAAAAGTTCTATAAATAGACTACTGGTAATACTAGCTCTCTCATTATGAAAACTTAAAAAATGTCTCCTTAAGAAATAGGTATACTTTACATGCATAATTAGTATGTAATTATAATTACATAATTTAAAGGGGGTAGGTGGGGGAGGGGCGGCAAAAATTAAATTGGATCCGGGCGTCAGAATGGCTAGTAGGTTTTCGGCTCTGTATAAAATAGAGGCCTACATGTACATATTTTTTTTCTAAGAGTACTAGATTTAAATATAAGTCAATATTTTGATTGAAATTTACGCTTGGT
The DNA here is from genome assembly GCA_021962125.1 of Bulinus truncatus. Lineage (NCBI taxonomy): Eukaryota > Metazoa > Mollusca > Gastropoda > Planorbidae > Bulinus > Bulinus truncatus. The sequence goes on from JAGDYQ010000080.1 coordinate 6,800, forward strand.
CGTTTTTTTTTTACTTCAGAAATTATATGAAGCTTAAGCAATTTTCATGTGCAAATGTTTCATCTATTCCATTCGCATGATGTTCAGTTAGGCTCTAAAGTCAGTCAGCCGTGGTTGCACCTTTATAAAGTACTGGCTATTGTATCCTTGTTTCCATTCAATGCAAACTTTTCAAAGCCAGCTACATTCTTTAGTGCCTAGTACATGTCACGTGGAGCACACAAAATGTAGAGGCAGTGGCGTTACAAGATTGGGGAATGGGGGGGGGGGTTCAAGGGGAGGGATGGTGGCGACTAGTTATGTCTCGTGTCAACAAAAGAGAGCAGGAGGAGGGGGGATACTATTTTAAAAATAGACTTTATACAATACAATACTCAGATTAAAATAAAATAAATTAGGTAGGTAAGTAAGCAGGCAGGTAGGTATGTAAGTAGGTAGATAGGTAGTTGGATGGTTGAGTGGGTATGTTTTATGTAGGTAGGTAGGTAGTTAGATACAGACAGACAGACAGACAGAAGGACAGACAGATAGATACATAGATAGATAGATAGATAGATAGATAGATAGATAGATAGATAGATAGATAGATAGATAGATAGATAGATAGATAGATAGATAGATAGATAGATAGATAGATAGATAGATAGATAGATAGATAGATAGATAGATAGATAGATAGATAGATAGATAGATAGATAGATAGATAGATAGATAGATAGATAGATAGATAGATAGATAGATAGATAGATAGATAGATAGATAGATAGGTAGGTATGTAGATTTTAACAGTACATATATGTTGATTTCTCAGTTTTGTATCTAGGGAAAAAAAACTTGAGAAAAAGTTATAGCGTTTCAAAAAATGTGAAATAATGTTTCAGTCAATGAAACTTTTTTCAGTCATTTTGATAAGTGACATTATACAAAACCTCATTTAATAAGCTTAAACAGATAAAAATGACCCTGTTCATTTTTTAGTCCTGCATTTTATAAGAACTCTGCTGTGCTAACACTGTAACAGTGTGTTTCCTTTAAGTAAGTAGCAATAAAAGAGCTTGTCATGGGTCACTGCTACTTAAATGCACTAGTTCAATAGTCTTATCAAAATAGCCTATCAAAACTGTGCGGCCGGGTAGAGTATATGGTCTGTAACTGGTATTGACATATTTTAGGGGAGAGAGTGCAGATCTAAATAAAAAAAAATTATATAATGACAAGTTTTATTTTACTTTTGGTATCTGACGAATTCATTGGATTGGCGCGTCCTTCGTGGTCAGATGAAACAACTGCTGTCCAGCACTAGGTTGATTACTGGGTAAGGTCAAATATTCTCACAATTTTCCCGCTTCGTATATCAATGTATTTATTTCCAGTAACTTGGACATTTTCTTTTTGAGATTATTCTTTGTTACCGATGATTTATTCAGAAATGTAATGGACATACTAAGTAAAACTCCAAAATTTACTGAAGATTGATTGTATCAGGTAGAATTTCGTCATGTTAAAAAAAGCTATGAAATGTATTCTAGCTCTTTGTTTGATTTGTTGGAATTTGTATGCCATGTTTATTTTGTTTGTTTGTTGTTGTTTTTTTCCTTTTAACTAAAGAGTTTTAAAGAATTACTCAATCATCAGTCAATGTGTACGCTAATTATAATTTGTTTTTTCACAATGTTAACAAAAAAATCAATGATTAATTTTGTAAACGTTGAATACATGTACTTTGATTCATAATTTTTTTGACGTGTAAGGAATATGTGATCACGTGATCAGCTGAATAAGCACCACAGATTAGCTATCAACACCAAGTACTCATTCACAAACACACGCGCATGTGGCCTGCATCGCATATGGAAAGAACGTTTTGAGCCAGCTTTAAGTATTTACATAAATACAGTTAATGTCAGCAGTCTCAAATCGAACGCCTGAACAGAAAACTATTTCTAGTTACATGGAAATATAAACAGACTGATTAATAATAGCTATAATTTGTGTTTTGGCATTCAACTTTTATTCAAGAATTTTTTTTTTTAATTTCGAGATTTAAAAGTATCAGGTAGAATGGGGATGTTTGGAATGGCCCCGTGTTGCAAAGCATGCAACATGTTAAAGTATTAGCGTCTGAGGGGCGTCACTCAATTACTAGTACATCATAGTACATGTACTAAGTATATATAGTGGATTATGAAATTATTTTTAATTACATTTTATTAGATTATCTAACGTCACATTTCAAAGCCCAACATGTTGTTTAGAAGTTGACACGGAAAAAAAAACGAGAAAGAATGCAGATGCTTCGCCAGTTATGGCTTCTCTTGTGGAAGAATATACTTTTAAGGCGTCGCTATCCAGTAAGTCATTAGTTGTTGTTGGTTTTTTGTGGTTGGTGTTATGTTGTTGTTTGTGTGTGTGTGTGTGTTGCGTACAGAGCCAGCTTTAAGTGTGTACGTCAATAGTCAGCGTGTGCAAATGGAATATACTGGACTAAAAATCAATTACAGTAGTTGATAAATATAAATCAATAAATAAAATATATAGGGGTCGTTCATTAATAACGTCAACAACTATGTGTGTGTGGGAAGGAGGGGGTCATTCTTCAAAAAAAATGTTTGCCAGATAAAACTGGGTTACACAGTTTTTGTTCCTCTTGATTTTATTATTGTTTCTGACTGAAATTTTTATGCTGATTCCAAATATGTAATCAGTTTTGCTGTAGCATCGACGGTTATCAAGATATTTCAGATTTACTATATTTGTATTTTTCTATCGTTGCATCTTTGTTAAGCTTCAGACATAGTATCCTAATTTCTTAGTTAAGGTAGTCCCCCTAGTGCGGCCATCTTGGTATTTATTATTTACTATTGTTTACATCTGTTATTCTTTTTTAGTATAAAAGTAATTTTAGTTTGATAAAATGTCTAAAACTATCAATAAACATTTCATAATAAAAAAAAGCACGAAGAAGATGATCCTAGGCCGCATTTTCCAAATCAAAATGAACTAAATGACTTGATTCGAGACTTAGGGTTGGCAAAGTCTGGTGCAGCGCTTCTCACATCAAGACTTATGGAATGGAATCTCTTGGGCGAAGACTGTAAAATCACCAAGCAGCGTAACCGTCATTTGGAATTTGAAAAATACTTTGCAGATGATGGAAGCCTTTGCTTTTGTTCTGATGTGAATGGTTTATTTCACGCTATAGGAATTGAACACTATTCAAGCGGGTGGAGGTGGTTTGTAGACAGCTCTTCCAGAAGTATAAAAGCAGTACTGTTGCATAATGGGAATATGAATCCCTCCATACCTGTAGCACAATCAACACAAATGAAGGAAGATTATGATAATGTTCGTAATCTGCTTGAACACATTGACTACAAAAAGTATAGATGGGATATATGTGGGGATTTTTAAATGATTGGGTTTTTGCTAGGCTTGCAGGGTGGACTTACTAAATATTCCTGTTTTTTATGCCTGTGGGACAGCAGGGCTGCATCAGAACATTATAATAGAGCTGAATGGAACCGGGTTCACATAATGTAGTCAGAGAGGCCTTAGTTAATAGAAGTAAAGTTCTACTTCCTCCTCTCCATATTAAGTTGGACCTTATTAAGCAGTTTGTGACTGCATTGGATCCTGGAGGTGAGACTTATCAACAAATTCGCATCATGTTTCCCAAACTTACTGAGGCCAAAATATCAGGAGGAATTTTCGTTGGTCCACAAGAGCGAAAAATGTTAGCCTCAGAAACATTGGAAAAAACCATGAGTGGGCTAGAAATGCAAGCATGGAAGTCTTTTAGAGCTGTAGTTAATGGATTCTTGGGAAATAATAAAGAACAAAATTACAAAGAACTTGTGTCTAACATGATAAAAGCCTATCAGAAAATGGGATGCCTATGTCCCTCAAAATGCATTATCTTCATTCACACATAGACTTTTTTCACGGGAATTTGGGAAGCACAAGCGAAGAGCACGGTGAACGCTTCCACCAAGACATTATGAAGATGGAGGTACCGAGGGCACTGGGACAATGCTATGATGGGTGATTATATCTGGTCAATTGTCTGACATGACGGTACTGGACGCAAGCGTAAATGTCGTTCTTCGCAGCATTTTTAGAGATCCAAGTTTAAACTGCCTTAGCTTTTATCTATGACATTTGTAATGTATCATGATCATGATATGCAAATATATCATTAATAACAATTTGTGGCAATTGAACATTGATTTGTGTTAAAATGTTTCGAATAAAAGAATTTTGCAGCTAGCTATATAACTATATTGCCATTATAAAAGCTTAAATCATGAGATTGTTGATATCTTGTGAATGGTCGATTGTAGAGAAAAACTGATTACAGATTTGAAATCAGCAGCATAAATTCTATTAGAGACTTTAAAAAAATTCAGAGGAAAAAAATTTTTTTTTTTAATTTGTAACCCAGTGTAATCATAATAAATTTGAGGAAATTTTATTCTCCAATTATTGAAATAAATTGATGGTTTTCTAAAATATTAGTATGGCTTTTTCATATGAATCTTACTATTATCTTAGCACCCATTGGGCAATCTAATACTTGTACAATATGTTTTCGATGTGAAATATCATAAACGTATCTTGTGGACTTAGCAATGCTGATATCAGGCCCGTAGCGTGCGGGGGGGGGGGCAGGAGTGCCGCCTCCCCCCCCGCGTTTTATCTGCCTCCCTGCTTATTTGTTCTACTTAGTAAAATGTATTACCTGCCCCCCCCCCCAAGCTATTGCCTGGCCTCTGCTGTGGAATGCCTGGCACCCCCCCCCCCATGTAGAATTTTTGCGCTACGGGGCTGGCTGATATGACCCAGCAAAACAATTTATTTTGATAACTCCCGTATTACACATTTCTTAAATTAAATTTTAGTGTTAACTATACTAGTATTCTAAATCTAACTCTATAATATAATTTTATTGAAAAGATAGCGTAGACTTTCGACTATCCGACCTAATGTTGCGAAATGACATTCTAGCATCCCCGATACTGCCAAAGTCCGTAGATATGCAGGCCTACTTGATAATTAACTACCTTACAATAGTAATATAATAAACCCTTTTCATTATAATAATTCTATTCAAGTTTTTTCATATATTTTCATAATTACTAAAGCTGTTTATAATAATTCATTATATTGCTGATAAATATTGAATACTGTGCCGAACAGGATGGGTAGTGCAGCTTGTGCACTGGTCGCCGAGCTCGAGGATGCACCAAAATAGCAATCTTGAAAACAATTTTCAGCCTCCAGACCCGCAGTTCTCTACCTTTCTCTCGACTTTACCCCAAAGGGTGCGAAAGTATGTCCGCCGGTACTCCTCGATCACACGTACGTTCTTCAACTTCGTCGTTGTTTTAAAGAAAAATTGTATGTCGCTGCGTACCCCTGCATATCCTTTCCCGTACCCCTTAGGATACGCACATGAAAAAATGTCATATAAGAGGGGGGCATTTGCTCACCCCCCCCCCTTTACATTTAAAAAAAAATGTCATAAAGTTGTTATTTGCCCCCCCCCCCTGGAAAATTCCCCCCCCCTGGAAAAATTCCTAGCGACGCCCATGGATACGCGTACCACCGGTTGGGAACCGCGGCTCTAGACCAGAATTCGGCAATCTACGACCCGTGAAAAGTGCTTTGATCCGCATTGCTGCACATTCCCCTCCGTACATTTATATCGATAAAGTTTACATTTAATTTATGTTAGTTCATGTAAAGTATTATAAAAGACCATTGATCTGCTCTTGGCCCGGCCCTTCAGTCAAATCTAAGAACCCATTGTGGCCCTTCACTGGTTATAAATCTACATCAAGTGATCTTTTGTCATATATTTCACAATGCTCTACACTCCACAAAATCAAAACAATACTTTGAGATTATCTCATAGGCACATGAAAAGGTCTGGTTTTTTAAATACAAGAAATATTGGTAAGTGATGATCTGTATCTATCAAACTGCAGGGGAGAATATCTGGGAAATGGCTGGTCTATATATGGTGCAAGATACTTATTTCAGCTTCAAATCATAGTGTTAGATATGTATGTACAATTTACATATGTATTGTAAACTACATACATAACAGACAAAAAAAAAAAGAAATGTGAAGTTAAAAAAATGGGATATTGCTAAGGGTTTCACACTTTTCAGAACGGTGTGATGGGCGCCTAAATTAACTCGCACGGACCACCAATGGGAAGCTACGGCTTTGTGGATAGTGTGGTGGCCGGATAATTGCAAACCGAATAGTCAATCCCTATAGCCGCCTACCGTACAAACAAAACTCATTATATAAAACTATATTTGAGGGTTGGGGATGGGTTCCAGCGCATAGGCCTACTGTTATATAAAATTATATTTGAGGGTTTGGGATGGGTTCCAGTTTTGTTAAAGTTCGTTATTTAGGGAAGCACACATCGTTGATTTTGTGATATTGGTCTAATTATATTTAATTGATTACAATTATGGGGCTGAGTTAGAAGTTTGTTATTTAACGATATATTTGGGCGGAAAGATGCTATGTTTCTCCTATTTGTTTCTTTTTTATATTTGGGTGGGTAGGTGGAGGCGGTGTAAATAATTGCCGTAATGTATAAATAATGGGGGGGGGGGTACCGAAAGTTTGACACTTTTTTACAAGGAGGAGGGGAGGCATGCTTATGAATGTATTAATTTAAAATAAATATTTGCAGTGCTTTTTTTGCAGGTAGCACAGATACGGCGTATCGGCACCTTTTTCAATGTGGGGAAAAAAATATTACTTTTCTTGTATTTAAACGTTTATTATTAATTTATTATATTATTAATTTGTTAAAACTTAGTTATTTTAAAAAAAAGTATCTTTGCAGCTGTGATTTAGCTTCTTGCATCGAGGTGCGAACTGGTAGTTAAAAGTTAGGCAATCCATCACTGAGTACGGGCACCTATTTTTTTTTTTTACAAAAAAGGCACTGAATATTTGTATGACCTACTAAATAATTTTGTACCTTATAGTGCATTTTAATAAAAGCTTTTTCAAAAAGTTTTTTTTAATACTTTTTCATCAATTAACTTAATGTTGTTGAAATGATTACGATGCGGCTCTTCACAGTACTCTGTACTAAAACAAACTAAAATGCAGTTTTGAACTACCTCAATCGTGACACTGCCCACTACTAGGAACGGCTTTTGCGTCACGGAGAAAGGAAAATTAAGAATGAGAAAGTTGATAAATTAAGATGCCTGTATATTTTTTTTAAACAAAACGGGATCATTATTTCAAGATAAGAGCCAATAATTAAATAGTATCTCGATTGATTTATTCGAATGTTTTTTCGCACGAGCTTTGGTAACTCTTTTTGCTTAAAGAGTAATCGTATTACAAAATGTAAATAAAGATCTTTAAAATACCAAAATATTATGTAATGTCATAACCATAGATATAAACTAAATTCTTTAGACAGAAATATCAATAATATTTAATTTGGTAATCCCTTATTTTAGTCCCAAATATTATTTTGATAAATTGTGAAATTACCTAGGTTAAGAAACTTTTTTTAAGTAATAATTGTTAGCAAGTAATTTTACTGTTAATTTCGTAAGATTCACACTTAGACCCATGCATGAGGATACGAAAAATCCATCCCATGGATGGACTGTCATTAACAATTACAAAATTATTAATTGAGTGATAAGTAGGGCTCGGATTTCTATATTATCTCTAAACAAAATTTAAAAAGTATGTGAGTAAAATTCTGTTTGCTTTTCATATTGCGCTATAACAGGGTTCTTGAACTTTTATGATTTGCTACCCACTATGTTTCACTATAACAAAAGCTTTGTCTTTTGTTTTGTTACCCTCTTGCGAAGAAAAAGGATTGAATCTGGACTCTCTGATTGAACAATCTACACCGCTCAATCATCTTTTATACAATTGTTTGGCTTTAAATTTGAAAAATTGTTTTATTTGATAGACAAGCAATTTGTGTATGTCTGCCTATATTTATAATTTAATTGTTAAATCTTACTATATATTTTTTTAGAATCTACATATTAAAATAATTTTTTAATAATTAATTTAATAGTTTTTTTAAACCTCCATTTAAGTAATAAAATATTACTTTTTTTTTTAAATATTATTTTTCTATAATGTTTGAAGAGCCAAATGTTTTAAATAACAAGCTATTTAAATTGTTCAATGAGAATAAAAATATTTTATCCCCAGCATATCCTTATACTAGAACTAATATGGCCAGTTCTGATTATTGGTATGGTATCAATCATGAGAAAAGGTGCACCACCTTCTAAAAATCAAGAATGTAAGTGCCCCTTTTTTTAACTTTGAGACACATTTATCACATTTTTAAGACTTTTGTTTTATTTTGCAAAAAATATTACAAAATTTATCATATCTTTTTCACTGACCATTTGTGATTTAATAAATACAAGTCTACCAAAAGTCAACTTTTATAAGTGTTCTAGAATAAATCAATACTGAAGTTTAGTATTAATATTCACTGAGTATATGAAAATTTCCATGTTGTGCAGTTGCAAATATTTAAGAGTACATGAACATAGACTAGACAAGGGGTAACTATGGCCAACAGGCCATATATGGCCAGTGGAGTTGTTTGATTAGTCCAGCACATTATTTTGTTTTAATTTTTTAAACACTCCAACCTTCTGTTCTTAGTCTAGTCTTACTGTCAAATTCAAGGACCCAATGTGACCTGCAGTTCTAAAGATCACCCCCCCCTCCGCCATAAACCATATAATAATCCCTAATCTAGTTCTTTCTGTTTTTTAGGTCATCACCAAAAATGGTCAATGCCGAGTGTGGGATTTTTACCTTTCGTACAGTCTTTTGTTTGTAACATAGATAACCCTTGTTTTTCTACCAAAGCATCCGTTGACCACACAGAGGAGACAACCAATAGGTAAAGTTATTCTGAAGTTACAAATATAAATTAAATAATAGGTTATGTACTGTTAACTTAAAAGTCTCAATTGTTAAATTTCAGCATGAGAATTTTTTTTTATATAATATTTTTAAAAAAATAATATTAAAGTAAATTGTATATTAAAAATAACATTCTTTTTTTTTTCAGTTTCTTAGCTTTAACACAGGATCTGATTCCAATAATTTCTTCAAATGATACTCTGAATATACTTACTATCTCTAACAAAAGTAGTGGTTTATTCACTTTGTTTAAAAATGTGATAAAAAACAAGGCCCTCTTAAATAGCTCAGGTAAAGGTTATAAAACAAATTAGAATTAATATAAATAAGTTTGAGTCTCAACTTTTTAAAAGGTAAAAATTTTCACTTATCTTTTTATTATTATCGTTATAATATATTATTAATATCTTACATTATTTGTTACCTTGAAAACATTTTTTGTGACCATTCTTCTTTTGTCACACATTTGTGTTGACAGAAAAAATACTCTACCTAAGAAATTACATAAGAAAGGAAGATGAACTGAAATCTGTACTTGTGAATGAATATAACGTCTTCACTCTAAATGACGCTGATATTTTTTTGAAATGTAAACTGAATATTTTACAGGTATAAAACAGTTGTGTAAAAAAAATTAGTAGTATTAAGTATATTTATTGATTCATATTTTTTCAAAGGAGTAGGGCGTGTCTTGGTTAATCTGTTTAATTCATGTTCATAGGTTGGATTTTTTTTCCCTCGATATTTAAATTATAATTATATCTAGCTTTAAATGATAAAGTGTCAGTTAAAATCTTGCATCTCCCTCTGGTATTAGGTCTGAAAAAATACTTAAATTATTTATTAATATGCATGCAGAAAGGTATTTATTAATTCTAAGTAGCCAGATTATTTTTCCAGTCATGTCAATTATTGAACAAAATCTTGGCCATGTTTATTTTTTTTGGTATAAGGACAACCTACCCTTGATATAATGTAAGGAAAATTCACTGCTCTCATTCTCTATGGTGTAGGACGGGGGTACCCAACCATTTTTGTACCCTAGGGTTTTTTTTTAAACAATTGTGGTTGTGGGGCAGACACCCACCATCTGTTTTTTTTATAACAGTTTTTACAAAGGTTTTTTTTTTTTTTTTTGAGATTTAATTAAACACAAAAGGTGCAGCTTTCATTTTGATGTCACTTCGAAATGGTTGGGTGGAGTTTGAGATTCCCAGTAGTAGTATGTAATCGGGAATATTCAGTGATTTTTTTTTGTAGGATGTTGTTAATAGTTTTTGTGGCTACTCACAAATATAATGTTTTTTTTTTTAAACAAACAAAACAGCTGATGAATTTATCAAAGATTCCAGACTTGAAAGCTGTGATATGTGATCCTGATCAACTGGATTCATATCTAGTTTTCCCAGAAAACTCTGTTGTACAAAACATTTCTGCTGCTCTTTGTAGATTGGATACAACTAACAACACTGAACTAAATGCTAAAATTCTGCAGCATTTAAATTTTTCATCTTTTATAAGAGCTGTAAGTACATGTATTACTAATTTATTTGCAAAAATGAGACATTTTTCCCCTACAAATGCTCTTTATGATTACTTTTAGTAATACTTCACTGATTTTATTTAAAAATTGTTTAAAATTTGAATACTATACTTACGAACACTATTACTAGATAAAGTAATTATTATGGCTGCAGCTCATGTATGGAGTTTGACAAAACAGCTCCTTGTCTTGAGCAATGAGATAGTGCAGTTCATGTATAGTTGACAATATTTTATTTCACACCGCCCTCTTCTGACGTCCAGAGATCCACTTACACTCTCTAACTCGGTGATCTGCTAACACTGAATAAGGGTTAAACACATTTGCTTTATATAGCTTGCTTGTAATACCCACTACCAACTTCTTGAAAGATCTAACATGCTATTACCTTTCTACAATTGCACAGCCATTTTATTTGAAATGTCATCCTACTACTTTATAGACTATTTGTATGTGATACCAATAAGGTTAAATTAATGTCTGATTTATTCATGCCATGTAAATCACACAGCCTAACAGAAATGATTACTTGAATTTTTCTCCATTTTTCTGTGTAAATTTCTTTTTTAGTGTCTAGAAGCTTTTATGTTTCTCAGTCAACACATTCAAACAAATTATATAATATTTCTCTTATCATTATGATTTTTTTTGAATTGGCATTTCAGATGAAGCTTGTGGAGGAATTTAAAGAACTAGGAGGATCAAAAACTAATCTGAGTTATCTCCTTGAAGAAGTTGCTCAAATGTATGATGTTGTCAGAAACACTGAAGCATTTTCAAGAGCAGTCCTGGCCTTTTTTTCCATTGCAGACATTAGTGAACTGATAGGACAAGTTCCACTTTTGATAAAGGATATCAGTATATTAAAAAATATTATAGATTTGTAAGTCATTAAATGGTTATTAACATTCATAATTATTAAAAATTATCGTTATTCAGTTGACATCAATTATATGTTTATGAAAAGACGTTACCAATTTTTTGTTTGATTATTCATAAAAAAATTTAATTTCTCTTATTGCTTAAGGCTATACATTTTTTTTTTTTCAGTTTTCAAAAGGTTGTTATTAGCTTAAATCCCATCATGGATAAAATTGCCATGAAGTCAACAGTTTGGACAACACTAAAAAATGTTGCCGAATTAGGTGGCTATTTGAATGAAATAAGTGAAGGCAGTTGGAGTCGTTCTACTGCTGTAAGTTTTGAAAACAGTTAAAAATATAACTTACATACCACTTTTCATGCTTTGTCCCCGTTTTGTCTGTCTATCATCACCCTAGATCTCAACAACCATAAGTCCTAGACCCATGATGTATATATCATTTTGTAGGTCTTGGCCTGCCATGTATGCATCAAAAGTCCATTTTGCGATCTGACCTCTGAGGGCCGAAAAAGGGGGCGTATTAAGTATCGTTTTTTACTATATAAGCTATATTAACAAAGGAGCGCCCTATATCTCAACAACCATAAGTCCTAGACCCATGATGTATATATCATTTTGTAGGTCTTGGCCTGCCAAGTGTACATCAAAAGTCCATTTCGCGATCTGACCTCTGAGGGCCGAAAAAGGGGGCGTATTAAGTACCGTTTTTAATATATAAGCTATATTAACAAAGGAGCGCCCTATATCTCAGAAACCATAAGTCCTAGACCCATGATGTATATATCATTTTGTAGGTCTTGGCCTGCCAAGTGTACATCAAAAGTCCATTTCGCGATCTGACCTCTCAGGGCCGAATATAAGAGTTTCTTAGGTACCGTATTTGCTTATATTTTAAATATAAATAATAAAAGCTAATCAAAGGGGCGTAATCATTATTTATTTTTGTAACAGTTATTCAACATGATTACTTCCCTCTCTATTTATCAAAACCCATACGCGTGGAGAAATATCTATGGCTGTAACCCGGAAAAAAAATACGGATTTTGTCCGGCGTAACCGTAGCCACTGCGTACACGGAAATGCTCCAAAATGTCCTTTGTCTGAAACGGAAAAGACTTAAGTTGCTTGTTATTTAATCTATTATGCTGTGTGTTTTTTTTACAATTTTTATTATTAATCTTATTTCTTCAAAAATATGTATTATGCAAGAAATTTTAACTACTAAATTGGTATAATTTATAAAATGGCACAGTAAAACTGATATATTTCTGTAATAGGAATTTATGGAGCCACTTGCAGTTGTCATAAATAGTCTTCTTCAACTGTCTTCTGATAATAGCAGCAAAACTGCATTCACCCTGCTAAACATCTTGTCTGATTTTGATTGGCTTAGTTTGTATAATAGTGGAACAAGTAGTGGAACAGGAAGGTGAGCTTTTTTTTTTCACCAATTAACTATTTGAAAATGTTTTTGATTTTCATTATATCTTTATATAAACGTTAACAATTTAATGCTCAGGCGTATATTATGTGTTTCTGTTTTTTCTTGCTTGTTTTTTAGCTCAAGTTTTGACAATACAACTTTGCTGAACAATCTGAACGAAATTATTGAGCATGGCCCGAATTTGACAAAAGCCCTGGTGGAAGCTGTTTTAAATAATAACATTGTTGAAGTATGCTAAACTATTGTGTGTCTCATTATAACTAAATGAAGTCTAGATGATTTTTTTTTTCAATGTGCTACATGTGTTATCTCTATTCCCAGTTTATATTGGGTAAAATACCCATGCCCCATTTTTTTTTAAACACAACTAAAAATTTTTGTTTTTTTTTGTCTTATTTGATTTTAAGTGTGGATAAATTTAAAGGTAATATATGTTTTTTTTTGTGACCGAAATTTCAAATGTTGAAAATTGCTTCTAAAGAATAGGTTTTAGTGTTTAAAAAAATTCTATAAATTTCAGCTTGAGATTCTTATAAGCAACATTTTCTCCACTGTTGACCTTAATAATTCAGTAAATGGTGCTGTCTACACATCAGTAAGAAATTTACTTGCTGTATTTCAAAACATAAATAACATGCAGCCACCAAGCTCAAGCTCCATGGCCCAGATATTTACACCTTTCATCAGTACATTGAATTCTGTACTTCCTGTCACAAGTTTCAGGTTTTGTTTTTTTGTTTTTTTTTTCCACTAATTTTTTTGTAAATAAATGTAACAGTTTTCTCTAAGCCTTATGTAAAATCTGTATCTTAATGCTATTTTTTTTTTAAATCATTTTTTAATTTACTGCTTATATGTAAAATTTTAGACATATTTTATGTTCAGCATTGCATATTTTCTTCTTCAGCATATCCACCCTCTGCAGTGTGGTAACTAATTTATTTGCTCAGACTGATCAAAACATTCAGCAAACTTTGTTTACTGTTATAGGAGTAATGGATACTTTGGCTGATGTTACCAAACTATTACCAGGTTATCTATAAAAAAAATTTTTTTTAAATGTGTCACATTTTTTTATATGAATGCTAAATTTATCTTACTGAATTAGGTTTTTTATAGCTTTACCATTACAAAAGCTTTGTTCATTGTGTTTAATATTATTATCTTCAAAAGAAATAAAATCTTTTTTTTTGTCTGTCCTGTCTCTCAGAACTTGATGACCTTACCTGTATTTTGTTTGATGAGTTGGGCTTAAATGTGGCTGGTTTCTGGGATAAATTAACAGAGTTAGGATCCTGGAATATTTTTGTAAAGGTAAAAAAAATTCCAAAGTGGGCTGTTTTTTTTTACTTCTTTGGACAGGATGGTTGCTATATATTTTTTATAGTGAATTATAAGCAGAGAGTTCACTGTAGTTTATAAATAGTTAAAACACACTTCTATAATAAATAGATTTCTATAAGAAAGAACTGTTTATCAAAACAGTCTTGAATATTTTATGCACTAATAATGTGATGATTTTTTTTAAGGCTGTTGAACAGTTTTCTAATCCTACCAAAACACTAAGTTGTTTGCTTCCTGTTCAAGACAGTCTTATAATAATTAAAAACCTAAACGATACCTTTGTGAATGGAGGCTTAAATATAAGCAAAATTATGCATTGCTTGAATTCATCAAGTAAACACATTCCAATTCTGCTGACTAACATCAAAAGGTATGTGGGTTTGAATTTCCCTGTCCTTGTTAAGCTATTATTACCTAATAGATAGGTGAAAGTAAAAAAGTTAGGTGATAAAGCAAAGAAAGTAATTTACTTATTACAACTCAGATACATAAAGAGCTATAGTTATCTATACTATAGATAATTTCAGTCATGGATTGAATAAAGTACATACAATATTTCTTAGCTCATCTTACTTAAAATCTATATAATAGAAAGATAACAATTGGCAAACATTCTTAATGATAAACACAAAACTAGCTTGCCCAAGCAAGATAAGTTTATATATGACAGATATACATGTATATTGAAAAAAGGTAAAATAAGTATTCTTAGATATGATGCAAAACACTTCAATTAGTTTACAATGAACATCAATACTAAACTTCTAGTTCACATATAAACATAAATAGTGATTAAAAAAACAGCCACTAAGTTTATTATGCATGGCACCACCTTTTACTACCATTCATTCCATTCAAATATATGTCATCTTCCCAAGGCATGACCTTTCTCTCTACCTGGTCAACAAGCAACAGTTCACACACTACCTGTGTCCACCTTACTTGCTGTATTTAAACATGACTCAATTACACTAGCCTGCCTCTTGCCTAGCTGTATCCAAATTTATTGAAAACAATACCAATGGCACACAGCCCTTTGTCTCTGTCTAGGAGAGATAACCTTTATTTTGGTGCAATGTTTCCTTAAAGAATATATATTACATGAATTTTTTATTTCTTATAGTGCATTAAAACATGAACTACATTAATTTCTTGATAAATCATTTTACTTTTACACTTTTAGAAATTCATAATTTCTTTTTTCTTCTCTAGCTATCTGTTAGCTGCAAAAGATGTGATAAACTTACTTCAGAAGACATCTGTTCAAAAACTTCTAACAGATCCAGAATTACTGCCCCTTTTTGATCTTTTATTAGATTTTGTTGTTTACAATTCAAAAGGTAATACAAATGATTACAGTGTTAACAGGGAAAGTGTTACATCAGTAACTATTTTTTTCAATAATTACACTAGACAGTGATAACATATATTTAAAATAAGGTGTCCAACCATACTTCTTTATGAACTACAGTCCTCCTTTACCAAGCTGTGTCTCCCCTCAAAATGTGTACGCTTAACTTTTTATCCCCCCTCAAAATGTGTACGCTTTTCTTTTTATCCCCCCTCAAAATGTGTACGCTTTTCTTTTTATCCCCCCTCAAAATGTGTACGCTTTTCTTTTTATCCCCTCTCAAAATGTGTACGCTTTTCTTTTTATCCCCCCTCAAAATGTGTACGCTTTTCTTTTTATCCCCCCTCAAAATGTGTACGCTTTTCTTTTTATCCCCCCTCAAAATGTGTATGCTTTTCTTTTTATCCCCCCTCAAAATGTGTACGCTTTTCTTTTTATCCCCCCTCAAAATGTGTACGCTTTTCTTTTTATATTTGAAGAACAATCTATAAACCTCCCTAATTGACCTATACTGAGTCAATCTTATGGTATGATGTAACATATTTTTTATTTAAATATACGATAATTATCTCCTTAAAAATAATAGGCTTAGCAGCATTTTTACAATTATATTATTATATATAATTATATTTTCTATTAATATTGCAATAAATTAATTGTTTCATTTATGTATATTTTTTCAAGTTTTGTCCTCCTTTTCATTGTAAAAAAGTGATCAATTTATGTATACACCCTGTTTTCAATTTAAAAAGTGGGTCATTTTAAATATTAATTAAAATATTTTATTTTCTGTTTAATCCTATTTTCTAGTAGATTCTGTGTGGATAATTTTCTTGAAAACACTTTTTACAGATCATGAATTACCTACAGTGTCTTCTCTGCTAAAAGCTGAACTAAATGTGACAAATTTTCTTTTGAATATGAATGTCTCTCAAATTATTGTAAACACATTTCTTGGTGCAGTAGTCAATTACAATGAGGTAATTTTTTCATACCGTTTTTTTTTTGGTTTATATTTTTTTTTTTAATTTGATTTTATTTTTTTTTATTATATTTGTCTCCAGACAGGTTTATTCCAACAGCCAGTACATGATATAGTAAATATGTTATGTGATCCTGTCAAACTGTCCAGAAGTATTAGTGTATCACACAACTCATCAGTCAGCATAAGTAGTGCATTGTGTAATTCTCAAGTAAACTTCACATCTGAATATTTGAAAAATTGTTCATCGTTCTTTGGAGATGTATGGGTATTTTTTTTAGGTTTTTCTCTTAATTTTAAAAGATTATTTTCAAGATTAAATATAAATTTAATGAAATTTAATTGATGTCATTATAAAATAGTGCTAGAGATACATGTATAATGATATTTATTTATCAGCTTTGATTGTATCATTTTTAGAAGCCTATATATATTCAACTAAACTTTAAACTTGTGTCTTAGAAGATATCAAACGTAACAATTTCTTTTACTGGTTTTAATTCATTTTGATAAATTAAATTTTAAAATTGATGAATTAATTAGACAGAAATTTATAGTTCAATGTAAGCTAATTATAAGTGCAGATATTTAGATCAATAATTGAATTTAAAAGAAAATTTACCTGTACTTATTTTTGTAGATTGCAACATCATCAATTGGTGAATTATTGAATCTGCTGGTTTCATTGTTGAACAATTATTCTGATGTCATTAAGTTCTCTTTAAACATCTTGTTTAACATCAACTTAAATATTCTGAACTACAATGTGGATGTTTTAGATAGAGTTTTGAAGTACAACACATTTACTGACCTGTTCAGTCTGTAAGTGCAAAGCAATGCTAATTTTATTACCTTGATCAAATAAGATATTTGATTGAAGAAATAGACTGGTTGTTTGAGAAGGTAGCTTGTTTTACTAATCCATATCAAGAAATTATCAATATTTTGAGAAATCTCTCAAGAAATAAAGTTATTTTTTTATATATATAAATATATCTTTTATTTTCTAAAATTCACTCATCTACATCATGGTACAACTTTTGTAAGCATTGATTTTTAATAATACAGTGAAATTTCGCTATAACGAAATTGACGGGGATTCGAAATTCGTTCGTAATACTGAAAATTTGTTACACTGAAATCGGGGGGGGGGGTGTTTCGTCGACAACGACGACGACATTTTCTGTTGGCAATATGTGGATGTAGTTCATTTGGGTATCAATACAAATATATTATGTTATTTTACTACTTTTTCCAAAGATATTTAGCTAAAAATATGTTAAATATTCTCTCCGTTTATTTCTCATTAGTTAAGCTAGTAATTTAGCTTTCAGCTTTCGTTACCGCTAACAGTCATTGAACTAAGGGGCGTAATTCATTTATTTTTATAAGTTATTCAACATGACTTACTTCACGGCTATCTTACTCATATTGTCTGATTTATTAAACGAAATAATTTTAAAAATATATTTATATATTTATTTACTTTTGTAACTGGATTAAATTTTATTATAATTAGAAAAAAAGTATTGTTCAATGTCACAAAAAGGTCAAATAAATAACTCATTTATTCTTCCATTCCTGTATTAAATACAGGTACCGGTAATCTATTAACATCTTGGCAAAATGCAGTCTTCTGTCCATTAAGTCCCTATCACAAACTATAAGATCGCCATTTTCTAAAAAAAATTGCGACCCTCTATCAAGCCCCTACCGAAAACAATAAGATTGTTTTTTACTAAAACTATCAAGTTACTTTCTACACATACCAAAACCATTATGTCTTTCTCATACCTTCCAATAAGCTATACTTTTAAGTGTATGGCTTCTTTCTCATTAGCGCATTTCCCCAACACAGACGTAACACTGGTTTATTGATTTTTTTTAATCCCGCGAATGTGTAACGTTCCCTACATTCATGTTTGTCCCATGACGTTTTAGGCTCTCTCCCTCCCCCCCCTTCCCAACCTTGCTAAAACTCTCATCCTCCCCCCCCCCTCCCGGTTCATTGTTACGTAATTCAGCCCGCCGTCGCTTGGCTGTCTCGTGACGTCTTAACTCTCTTCCTCTCCCCTTCCCGACCTTGCAAAATCTCTCATCCTCTCATCCACCACCCCCCTGTTTGTTGTTACATAATTGTGACACCGCCACTCACTTCCCCTCCCCCCCTCGCCGTCCCAAGGCGATACTTGTCTCAGTACTGCACCTGGTGGAATTTATGTTTACTATCTTCATCAGTAGAGGTTAAAGGTTACCATAACATCTTACTCCTCTCACATTCCCCCTCCCATTATTTAGTAAATGTGAATGACGTTTGAGTTCAAGTTGACTTGAGTTTTAGAAATTTGACGAATTAATTTTTTTTTTTTGGTAAGGGGATAAAATTAAATATCTGCAAAACGGCTATTTTTTTCGCAATACTGAAAACACGAAATTCGTTACAACGACACTTTTTAACAGATGTTAAATAAGCGAAGGGGAAGGGGCAAAAAAAAAATTCGCTGTACTGAATAATTCGTTACACTGACGTTCGTTATATAACGACATTTCACTGTAGCATATTCAAACAATGGGATCTTTTTTTAAAAAAATAAGTAAAGGCTTAAATTTTAACCAAGTTATACAATTCAGCCTCCAGAGTCTTGATTATAATATCAAGAATTATAGACTCAGTTGTTCACTAAATTAAGCACTCAATGATAAACATTGTATGTCTTTTATCTGTATTTTTTTTTGCAGGTTGCAGAAACTTTTAAAAGAAGCATTCAGTATATTCCCTCCAAAATATAAAACAGAAACAGTATTCAACAGTTTGCAAACAGTTTTATATGGTCTTATGGATTTGGATATTCTAAAAGGATATTTGTTACATGAAAGTAAATTGGTTTTTGTTATAAGATTCTTACTCATCATCGTTAATAGTATAATGTACCTGTACATGTATTATTATAAGCTCATTTACATGTATTAAGTAATGAGGCTAAAAATCTGTGACATTGCTAAATTTCTTTTACATTTGTGTGTTGCAATAAAAGTAACTAATAATCTATCATCCTATGTAGTTCAAGTTAAATTTCTGCTTAAAAACCCTGAGAATACTACAGAGTACTACGTGAATAATTTTGGATTTACACAGAATGTTTCAGAACAAATCTTAAATGCAGCATTTTCATCACACATGGTTAGTTACAGACTCAATTATTCTTTACAATTAAGATTGTGACTGTTTGACTGAGTCGAAAATGGGAAGACTTTCCCTGTGCCAAATATCTGAAAGTGCTTCAAAATAAAAATCTGTTATGATGTTTCATTTTTTTTCACTATAAAGAAGTGAGATCATAAACATACACCTTTTTACTAATAATTAAAGAAATTGATTATTTATAAGTTTTTTGAAATATAGCAATACAAACTGAATGGCTAATTCCATAGTTATACTTTTTCTTCAGCTACTGAGGACAGCTAACTACAGCAACTATGTTTGTGAAGAAGTCACAAAAAGACTCTTATTTATAAATATCTCGAAAGCTACACTTCAAAATGTCATAAATGAAGTTTGTGCTCTGAATTTTTCAAATTTGACCAAACTTTTGGATGTTTTAGCTCCAACATTGGATGTCAATGCTTTACTTTCCAAAGTTAGTAATTTCTGTAGATAAATGTGATTTTTTTATAATCTAAAAAAATTGTTTCTTATGTAGATTATGTGTAAAAGGGTTAAAATTGACAGTTAAATGCCATATTCTGAACATATTAGAAATATACTGATAAAATTGTACATTTTTTTGTCAGGCACATGGCTTATATAATTGATCTTGAATAGAACATTTTGACATTTGATGTTTTTTTTAAAATACATGTAGTGTTTCTTTTTACATAATTATAAATTTGTTTTTTTTAAATGCTCAAGAATATGGGAAATTTCTTGCCAACATTTTCTTCTAGAATTTTGTCTATTTATGGGTCATTGTAGAAATAACAGTAAATTGTCCTCTCAGCACTGTAATTTTTATTGCAATATAACAGCAGAGCATTTCAGCTTTCACAGCGCATTTAACTGTGACATATCTAATGTCACTATTTTTTGTATTTCATTCATCCCAGTATACAACAAACGTTGCTGGTGTTTTGTATGAAAGCACAAATATGTCAAACGATGAACTCACAGACCTAGCAAATAAGATAGACAGAGGCGTGGCTATTTCTTTAACAGCATATAACATCTTAAATCAAAGCCAAAGTGGGGTCGACATATTAGAAAATATTGCTGAAGCTTCAACAAGTGGTAATGAAATATAATTTTTTACTTACTTATTAAAAAGACATTTTCCATTTACTCATTTACCTTTTTCATTACCTAGTCCATTCATATGTTATACAGTTTTGCTTTGTTTTATGGTTGTCTGATTTTGATTCATCAAACTATGCACATGAAAGTAAAAGAAGATCATTTTCACCTCACAGAATGTTATTTTTATTTCATTTCCCTTTATAGAATAAAAATGTAATTGATTTTTCTTTAAATGGTCTTTTAGCTTTCAGCATGGAAAAATTAAGCCAGGCCATATGTGGTAGAGCAGTTTCAGACCTAACATCAATTCCATCCATCATGGGAATCTCATTTTCAAGCTCAGGTGATATCACTGATAAACTCCAGACAACCCAGAATGAAAATTCAGAAAGTGACCTGCCTGGTGTGTAGAAAGAAAAGTTTATATTTTATATCAGTAAATATTTTTTTTATACATTTGTTGGCTAAAATATATTAATATAATATACTGTATGTAGGGGATCAGCAAGGCAATTTCTTGTTAGTTGTGTGTAGACCAATTTTATAAAACAGTAATAAAGAATGCACTTTATTCATTTAATTGATTCCAAAATTAGGTCAGTTCTGTCAAGATCTCTACAAGTCAGTCAATGACTTAGGCTTTGGAAGTATTTTGTGGACTTATCTCAAACCCATCATGAGGGGCAAAATTCTCTACACCCCTGACAATGATTTTACAAGAGCAATCTTAACTAAGGTGACATCACTTTCTAAAAGCAGTAATTTATTTGTAGGCTTATACTCACAAATGTTTTGAATTGCCAACTAGAAGTCATTTGATTAATATGTATTATCCTCTACCTTAATACTTTAATTTCCTTCTTATATTTATCTTTCATAGGCTAATAAAACATTTGCAGCTATTGACGATATAAACAAATTTGCATTATACTGGGCAGAAAGAGCATTAAACCTTCAAGTTTTACAAGACCTAATACAAGAACCTAACCAGCTCAAAGTAAGCATTTTGATATAAAATCTTTTATACGAGTGATAGGGTAATGCCCAATTTTTCAGATACAACTACTGTTTCTGATATATTGAATAGACAGACTTTACAGAAGGGGGGACATAAGGTCATGTGGCGTTGAGCCTTCAACTGTCAGCCTGGAGGTCTCAGATTCAATCCCAGGCTAGAGCCCAAAGATTTTTATTGAGTCTAGTGAAGTGCCAAAGTCCACCCAGTTAAAGTAGGCAAGTAAATAAGGCTGGGAATTGTGCTAGTTATGTCTTAGAAACAGATGAATTCTACACTGTGTGACCTTGCTGTGAAAAAAGTAATCTTAGTAAACTTAATGGAATGCTCTGAAAATGGCTAATGAATAGGATCAGAAATTGGGTGAAAATTTTCTAATTTTAATACTTCTACACATTCCAATCTTTCAGATTAAGTCCAATCTCTGATTTATGTTATAAAGTTTGGTATTTCTTGTCTTATACATTAAATATATTTAATCTGTTTTGCGTTCTTCTCCCTAGGATGTACTTAATAATGGGTTTGTCCAAGACATAATAAAGAGCACCACTGGAATTCAACCAGACTTTCTTCTATCTAGTCTGTCTGCTATCGACAACAGCACATTGAATACTGACAATTTGAAAACCTTGCAGTCCATCTTTGAGACTGTCTCAAACTACACTTCTTGCATCCTGGCTGACAGGTTTCAGCCTGTGGCGAATGAAACAGAATTGGAGAATATGGCTTACCAGCTGACCAAGTCTAAAACATTTTTTGCAGGTTATTTTTTTTTATATCAGAATTAGCAAATATTTTATTGCAGTAATAGAAAAAAATTAAAAGGATTTAAATATGGCTTAGAACACTTGACTGTTGTGTATCTTGGTTGCACTAATTATAAAGCAGGCTAAAGCAGATGAAAATGATAGAAAAACCTACACTACATATTCAACATTAACTCTCACAGACACTATTTTTAAAACTAAAATGTTAAAAAACACAGTCATCCATACATTTATACAGCCTTCTTTACCTATACCTCATCTCCCTGCATCTGTGTTCACCCCTTTGTGTCCCACCACCCATACTGTCCCCCAGACTTGATATTGTTAAAAATGACTTTTTTTTTTTAATAAAATCTGCATTATATGTTTAAAAAAAAATGTATTGATATCTTTCTAGGTATAGTTTTTTATAATGTCAACAATGGTAGCAATAATTCTACCAGAGCCAAACGTCAAGTCAGTGGAAACACTTTACCTAAACATGTTGGTTATAAAATCAGAATGGATGTTGATAATGTAATGGATACTAATCTGCTAAAGGAGCGGTATGTCTGTTAATCTTTATTTGAATTTATGTTTGAAAAATTTTAGTGTCATTTGAACATTTATACATTTTTAAAATTTTTTTAAGCCCACTGCTTTGACTGTGTCATTGATTTTTAGTTTATAGTAATCCATATTTATTGCTTTATGTATGATACAGAATATTCTCCATGAATTCAGAGTCCAGTTTCATTGAAAACCTGCGGTATCTCAGAGGTTTTATGTTCCTTCAGGATATGCTTGACTCAGCTATCATTGAGCTTCATAAGAATCAAAGTATACCAACTCCGGGTATTAACCTCATTCAGATGCCATTCCCATGTCATCATGTAGATAAGTAAGTTTCAGCTCTTTAATTCTTTTTCATAAACTGATCTTGCCCATGTTTTCTCAGTGAAAACCAGGCTAGCACTTTAAATTACAAGTAAAGTTAAAGTTCCCTTAAGCCCCAACAGGGTCTTCAGGGCAGATGAAGTGTAGAATTCATCTGTTTCAGTAACCTCATCAGGTCAGATGAATTGTAGAATTCATCTGTTTCAGTAACCTCATCAGGTCAGATGAAGTGTAGAATTCATCTGTTTCAGTAACCCCATCAGGTCAGATGAAGTGTAGAATTCATCTGTTTCAGTAACCTCATCAGGTCAGATGAAGTGTAGAATTCATCTGTTTCAGTAACCCCATCAGGTCAGATGAAGTGTAGAATTCATCTGTTTCAGTAACCTCATCAGGGCAGATGAAGTGTAGAATTCATCTGTTTCAGTAACCTCATCAGGTCAGATGAAGTGTAGAATTCATCTGTTTCAGTAACCTCATCAGGTCAGATGAAGTGTAGAATTCATCTGTTTCAGTAACCTCATCAGGTCAGATGAAGTGTAGAATTCATCTGTTTCAGTAACCTCATCAGGTCAGATGAAGTGTAGAATTCATCTGTTTCAGTAACCTCGGCATATAAAGGGATTGTGTGGTTAGCAAAACACCCAGCCGCCTATACTCCCCAAATATAAAGTCAGGTACCCATTTAAAGCTGGGTGGACTTGGGGACTTTCACCAGGACCGGAAAAAATCCCAAGGTTCTCACTGAGATTTGAACCCCGGACTCTCCAGTCAATAGTTGCGCTTTACACCGCACTACCACCCGCCCCTTTAAATTACAAAGCTGTTAAAACTATTATTTTTATTTTTATTACAAATATTGATGCATTCGCAGCCTTCATTAATAAAAAAATATTTGGCTCTGGTACATTGGATCACATTTAACTCGTCACAGTGTGATTCACTACCTTAACAAGCAGGTGCATGTATATACCATGATCTGTCTAGAGAAGTTCATTGATGTCTCCTGGCCAGGCTTTAAAAATAACCTATTTTGCTACAGTGGTGATACCAAGGTTGATGGGGAGAATCTGAGACCATTGTATTCACAGCTGGTGGTGGGGACAGATGTGGTCAGCACAAAACACCCTTCTACTCTGTTCCACTCTAGCACACTCTTGCTGGATGCCATTTCTGGCAAGGTAAGGGTTTGCCTGCTATCACTGACCGGGGGGGGGGGGGGCTACCCCATCTGCCAGAAAAGGCAAGAATGTGACCAGCCTAGGCAAGTGCTAAAACTCTTTTTCTGGCATTCTCGGGCAGATGTAGCTGGCACATCACCCTGCCACTTCATAGCTAAAGACAAAAAAAAACAGCATGTGGCCCGACCATGGGCTGTGAGGATATATGTGGCTCTGTTTACCTGATCAGCCAGTGAATGTCCCTCCCCTATCACTGTATCTATAAATCAAATGATCCAATTAACATCCCACTCTTTTTTACCTGGTTGGCCTGTAACTTGCTGTTGACTCATATGCAAATTGTACATTGCTTTTGTCATTTTTAATTCATTGTAAGTAAAAAGTTTAAAAAGATCAGGACAGGGTATATATATATATATATCACATTTTTTTTAAAATAACAGCACTCAGGCGCAAATAAATGTATTTCTCAAAAAGTGTCACAATGGGCTATTTTCCAGTGCAAGGCCCGGTGCACCTGATAGTTATTGATAAAAACAGGAAGGCTTTAGTTATCCATTTTGATAAATGGTATTTTAAATCCAGTATAAATTCACACTGAAAAATTAAGCTCACAAGATAGCAAAGAAAAATGAAATCTAGAATATAGCCTGAATAAGTAGACCTGCAAGTTACTTAAGAGTGGGTAATATCCTCTCAAGCTATAATGGATATGTAAAAGTATTAATCATGATAAACTGCAATAGAATTGTAGCTCACTCACTCAGCATACATTACTTTGTACTATTTCTCAGCTTCATATTTTTATTGGGAACCTATCTTGTCCCCATCATGATGACTTTTGTGCTCTTGACGTTGCTTGGGGTTGCAACACACACTTCTGTGAATGATAGGGAGAATGGACAAGATGAGGTAGGAACTTTATTAAGTTGGAAGTAGCCATAGTAGTTTTCATCATAAATATAAGAGCAGATTTTCCATATGAAGTGAAATAGAGCTCTATGTATTCACAAATATGTTACAGCAGTTAGAGGACATAGTTTCTTGTTTTTTTTTGATTAAACACTCTGACATGTATTAC
This sequence comes from Bulinus truncatus, assembly GCA_021962125.1. Lineage (NCBI taxonomy): Eukaryota > Metazoa > Mollusca > Gastropoda > Planorbidae > Bulinus > Bulinus truncatus. Next base: position 32,520 of record JAGDYQ010000080.1, read on the forward strand.
TATTTCAATACATTGTGCTATTCAACATATTTTGAAAATACACACTATAATATAATCTCATGGTTAACAGCAGGAACAACCATGGTGTCCAATGTAAGCAACCTAACTATAAACACACAAATCACACACCTCACAAACTAACATCAGACTGGACTTTACCTTATTGCCACAGTAGCTATTGCAAGCATTATTATCAAAGATAATTTTTTTTTAAATTTTCAAAGTAAAATGTTTAATTTCTCATTGCTATTTTTTTCCAGATTCTTCATGTGATGGGCATGCTTAAAGGACTTAATTTTATTGCCTGGTTCATTATGACAATGTTCATGATGGGCCTTGTCAGTATTATTCTAGCTGTGATGCTCAAGCACACAAGCATCTTCATTCATAGTGACCTATTTATCATGTTTTTACTTCTGCTGGGTTTCTGTCTTAGCTCGCTAATGTTGCTGTAAGATATTTTCACTTTAAAATAATCTTTAGAAGTAGAGAGAATTTCAACTAATGCGTGTAGCTATCAAGCTGGGATTGTGTAGGTAAGGGGAAGTGTCTTAAAAGGGCCTGCAAAGATGTTTAAGTGGACACTAAGAGGTCACTCAATTATTATTTTGGACTATTTTAATTTAAAAGGACCATCTTAACAATTTTTAATAGATCACTATGCAAGAAATCACAGTATAAGTTCAAGAACCAAATGTTTTATAAGACTTGAAGGAAAAAAATATAACATTTATTAATAAACAGCTAGCTGTTTGGAATGTCTGATAATTAAAAAACATTATAAACATTTGGAATGTCTATTAATCAATACTTCCACTATTTTTTGGCAGGTACATGGTGGCATCTTTCTTCAGTCGTACCAGCATGGCTATTTTATTTGTCATGATTGTATACTTCATGGCATATTTACCTTTCACCATTATTATAGGCTATGACTTTACTCTTAAATTTTGGCAAAGAATACTAACGGTAAATTTGTATGTATTCGCTTATATTAAATGTAACAAATTTAAATCATATTTTAAGCATTCTTTTATAAACACTTTATTTCAATATTCTGTATTTAGATAAAAAGGGTAAAGATGTTAAACATTTTTACATTTCAATTTACATCACATCTATCTGCAACCTTTCCTATAGCTCAGCTGTCCCCAACCTTTTTCTCACCACAGACCGGTCAGCGTTTGATAATTTCACAGCGGCCCACTAGAAATGGAAGGTGGGCGTTAATTATTTCTCGTCCATGGAAAGTCGCACAATCACATGATTAATAAAAAAAGGAAATAATATAACATTTCATGGGCGGTTTACAGACCGGTACTGGACGGGGGGTTGGGGACCACTGCTATAGCTTGCTTGTATCACAGTTCGACCAATAGGAAATCAAATTTCCTCAATGAAATATTATCATTTATTATATTTTTTAGTGAGCAAGCTACTAAGTTTTGTTCGTAATTTATTTTTTTAATTTTCTAGATTAAAAGACTTTATAACAATCCAGCATTTTTTTTTTTTTTTTTTACAGTCCTTGGCCTCAACATCCTCATTTTGTTTTGCAACACTGAGAATAGCTTTTTTTGAAGAGGAAGGTATCGGTGTTCAGTGGTCCAACATCAATGAAGCAGTTAATGAAGAAGTCAGTGTTGCTTGGTCATTTTACATGATGTTGATTGACAGTGTCATTTATTTCCTCATTGGGTGGTACATACAGCATTTAAAACCTGGTATTTAAAAACTTTACTAGCTCTATACTTTAACTGCTCTAAACACTTAATCTCTTAGTCTTTTTTTTTTTTTATTCTATATGTTAATTTATAACTTGTCAAGTGCTATTAAGAAGATCTCAAAGGATAATCTTTACTATGACTTGAGTTATCTAGAGGGTTGAATTTATGATATATATGTATATATTGGACGATCTCAGAAAAAAATGATTGATTCACTGTAATATAAGTTTAATAAAAATCTCCTTCATTCTTATATATTTTATTAGGAAAATACGGCATTGGTCATCCATTTTTCTTTCCATTTCAACCATCCTACTGGAGGAGTTTTTTCAAACACAGGCTCCCTTCTGGTGAGATGATAGGCAACGAGTCACAAACAGAAGGTAAAATGAGGATTGGTTGATTGTAAACATAAATATTTTGTATACTGTACACAATAACAATTTAAAATATTCTAAATTTTTTAATTAATCTCTGAGGCTATATTTTTAATAATGAAAAACAGTGAGAAAAAAAAAACATCCTGATTCTCATCTAAGGACAGCTGTTTCCACTAATAATAAAAATAAAAACCTAACTTCATGCACTTGAATATAGAATTTATATGGCAGGTCTTTCTATACTTTTTTTTTTTTCAAATATTAATTTTTATAGCCTTCATTTGCATTAACAGAGATTTACTAAAACCATGCATTATTATTTTATCTTTCTAATTGAGATTTTTTGTTAACTTTAAGGCCTTAGTTTCATTCTCTGTTGAGTATAAATAAAATTTGACCTGAACTTGTTGAATGTCTGTCAATCTTTTTTTGTTTTTTTTTTTGTTTGGAATGCTGAAAAAAAAACTTGTAGTAATTTGCATATTGCATGATTTGTTGAGCTTATAGATTTTCCTCTGCATCTCTAAAGACAACTATAGCCAGAAAATAGTTTGAACTTCTTACATGGTCAGTAACTGCATATTGATATATGTTCCATAATCTCATGCAAACAGAAAATGTATAGAAAAAAGTAATTATCTTTCTTAAATCAATTTCTTGTCAATTTTTTAAAAAGTAGACTGGTGGCCATGTTCAAATGCAGCATTTATGAGAGGAACCATTTTGCCATTTCATTTTGCTATTATTCTCAGGATTCTGACACATTTTATCCTCACGCAAACAAAAAAAAACTGTGAAGTACATATGCTAACATTTTTTTTTTTATTTTACTACAGCTACTGGAATTTTGTTCGATGCTCCTCCTGATAATTTTATCGTTGGAATCGCTGTTCAAAACATTGTCAAAATCTACAGCAATAAAAAGAAGGCCATCGACAACCTTTCCATAAACTTCTATGAAAATGAAATCACTGCACTTCTAGGACATAATGGAGCTGCAAAAACAACATTGATGTAATGAAAGATAAAATTATGTTTCTAAAAAAATGTAATGCCTGTATAATGTTTTGTATCCATTAAGATGGTGTTTAGTCTTTTTAAAAAAATTAATAAATTGTTTTAATTTTCTCTTGTTCTGTAATTATTAAAAAATAAATGATTATACTTATATTCATATAAGTGATACATAATGCTATTTATTTCTTGCAATGCTTTAAAATGTGAGGTATTGAAGAGATGACCTGAATAAAAATCACGGAATTGAATTCTTTTTACAGAAAAATTATTTGTGGTTTATTAAAGCCTACAAGTGGTTGTGTGTCTTTCAACAATACACAGTCTCTTTTAGGAGTTTGCCCTCAAAATAATGCATTATTTTATTAGTAGGTATTTTTTTTTCTAATATCAAGAATATTTTTAACCAAGAGATACAACTTTATGAGTGAAATAAAAATCTTCTTTTTATTTGCTTTTCAGCATGACTGTCAAAGAACACATGTTTTTTTATGCAGGAGTGAAAAATCGTAAAAACAATCAACAGACATTGATGGAAATTAAAAAGTATGCTATGTATTGTTAAAAAAATATGAAATAGATATCCATGAAAAATTTTAAATGCTTGAAAAATTCTATTCATACACTTAACCGAGAAACATTGTTACTTTAAAGAAAATAATAATATTCTTAATCATCTTTTTTAATTATATAAAAGATTGCTGAAAGAAGTTGATCTCTGGCATGCCAGAAACATTCCTGCAAAAAACTTGTCTTATGGAATGAAGCGTCGCCTCTGTGTTGCACTAGCCTTTGTTGGTAGCACTAGGACTATCATTTTAGATGAACCTACCAGTGGAATAGACCCATACACCCGCAAACACATTTGGAATTTAATAACAAGAAACAGGAAAGGTAAAATATATCTGTTTTGTGTGCTGAAATTGCTCATTTGTAAAAAAAAAAAAAGTAAAATTCCCTTAGCCCTAGCAGGCTATCGGATCAGATAAAGTGTAGAATTTATCTGTTTCAACAACCTCTGCTTATGAAGGGATTGTGTGGTTAGCACAACGCCCAGCCGTCTTTACTTCCCCAACTTAAGTCAGGTACCCATTTAAAGCTGGGTGGACTTGTGGAACGACTTTGAAAGAAATTTCACCTGGAAAAATTCCCTTGGTTTTCACAGAGAATCAAACCCAGGACTCTCAGGTCGAGTGTCTACACCACTCTGCCATCCGTCCCACATTTGTATAATGCCTCAAAAATTATTTAGCCTTAACTTTTGTTTTTGTATCAAGATATATTTTATGATTCAGGTCGAACCATTTTGCTTTCAACTCATCATTTGGACGAGGCAGATTTTTTGAGTGATAGAATAGGAGTGATGCATCAAGGGAAACTAATTTGCTTTGGTTCTCCTTCATTTCTTAAACGATCAGTTGAAGGCGGGTATAGTTTAACAGTTGTCAAGAAAGAGCAATCATTAGCGGTAAATTTTTATTTCTTGACATGAAATGTTTTATGATTTTATGTAACGCAAGCCATTTATTTATCAAACTTTTTTCCAGAAAATGTTTCACCCTATGGAAATTTGGAAAATTTAGGGAATTTAAAATAAAAAAATCCAGGCTATGGAAAACCCTATTTAAAAAACATTTTAGCCTTCTTTTTATGGAATTAGAAATTATATTAGCTTGGAATGCCAAGCTTGATGATTTTTTCATTAGGAAAATTCTGACTACACTACAGCTAACAACAATGCGAAAGGGACCATGTTTATTTACAATTTTAATGTAGCTCAGTCGACAGTCAACATTGGTTTCAATTTAACCTTCGAATATCTTCTTTAAAAAGTATTGGTAATGTCTTTATTTTGAATGAGTTAATAAAAAATAGTGGATGTGAAAGTTAACAAAGAGACATAATTGGATTTTTTCATCCAAGAAAAAGTTAAACATATCTATGTAGGTTTGCCATCACTTTGTTTCCAAATGTATACTTTCTATGAAATTTTTAAAATATATCTATTCCCTGTAATTTAATAATGGTTGCATAAAAAATGCTACTTCATTGGAGTCAGACTTTTCCTACTGTGACTGTAAACTTCTTGATAATGCAACTTCCTATCATAATTGTACTTACAGCTCATTTTTACAATTATATCGTCTCAAAAATCTAGTACTATTTTAATTAATTAGACTGTCTGGTCTATTACTGACATCTAAATCACAAAGAAAAGATATTCTTTTAAAAATACAAAAATCTGTGCCTAAACATTTTAATGTGGTCTTATACTTTTTAATCCGAGGCTGCCAAATTTTTTTTTATTGAACACCTATGGGCTGTCATTATGTGTTTCAAGTCCAGTAACCATTTACAACTGGGTTGAAATAAAACAAGCACTTATTTTTATTTAAACCAGAAATGTTTAACTCATCATGTGATCTAATTTCTACTGCACCGCCTCATCCCACGATTCTATGATTTTTTTTTTAAATTTACTATGCATAAAGATTACGAAATAGCTGATAAATACCAAAATGTTGCTAAAGTTTTTTTCTCACCCAAACCATAATAAAACTTTCAAGTATCAGTCTGTTACTTTTTTTTTAACTCTAGTGTATTCTATTTGACAAATACCCTCTAGTTAATGTGAAATTTCTTAAGTCTATTTAAATTTAAGTTAGTAGATTGATTAATATATTTATTACATTCATTTCTCAGCATTTCAGCTTATAATCATATTTCTACTTGGAAAATCATTTGAAATTGATCATTTTTTATATCTAGAGCTTGAAATGCAGCATTTTTTTATCTGTCACCTTACCATCATCTCTTGTGAAGCATAGGCTATGGTCTTCATAATCTCTTTGCTCTTATTTTTAAGGGCACCAAAAATGTGTACATATAGTTTTTAAAATGTTTGCTATAAAAATCTAACATATTTAGCAAAGAGCCTTTGTTGCATTCAGTAAGGAAAATTGGTGAAAAATAAAAAAGGATGAAAGTAATCACATTTACTTTCCAAATTAAAAGCAAATATACGAATATCATATCAAAACATAAAGTGATAAAAGTGTAGTGTATGAACCCTGGTTTCTTCTGCATTTCTCATTTACTAACTTTACAGATTTTTTAAAATTGCAATGTTAGATTTAATTTTTATTTTTAACTACTTTTAAAATCAAAAATAATACACAGCAAAAATTGGCGTTTTTTTTCTAACAGGGTCAACATCATGAAAATTCAGACCATGGTGAGTTTAAACAATTGAAACCTTGATTATTTTTTTTATTCTCTTACATGATGCATACAAATATTTTTTTTACTTGACAACCTCAAGGAAGTGGATATACTAAACTGAATATTTATCACAGGTTCAGGGTCTGTGGATGCTGCGATACTTTCCTTCATTCAGACATACAGTCCTAAAGCTACCCTTGTTGAGCAGGTTGGGGATGATTTGACTTTTAACCTTCCTAAAGATAACAGCCTGTTGATTCCAATTGACCAGTTTTTCAAAAGATTGGAACAGTCTGCAGAGCAGCTCAATGTTGCTAGCTATGGATTGTCTGATACAACATTGGAAGAGGTATCTTGTAACCACAATCTTATCTCTGTTACTTGAGTCAATGTCAAATGTTTCAGTCTTGATTTTTTTTAATGAAGATTCCTTACTGATGCCTTATGTAATATTCAGAAGTCAATTTTCAGATTTTTTTAAAGCTAACTAAGACTGCAGATGAAGCTCTGAATTTGAGCAGTGACGCTCAACAAAATGAAGATCAGAATTCAGCTGAGGTGGAAGAAATACAGTCAGGTAAAACGAATAATACTTCCCTATAAAAATTAATCAGTAATAAATCACTGAATATAAAAAACAAATATTTGAAATATTACTGTTAACTATTATAAACTCTAAATAAAGTTGTCATTTTAATTTCAGTTTCACATGAAATTTGTAATTGTTAAACTATAAAACTTCCAGGCTTATCTGATTCTTTGTTTGATGAAACCCACAGAAGAGTGGGTGTCGCACTAAAATTTGCTCAGATTGGTGCCTTATTTTTGAAACGTTGTCATCATTACCGTCGCAACTGGCGCATAATCTTCTCTGCTGTGCTCATGCCTATGGTTTTTTTCTTACTTGCTTTGGCTTACAGCTCTATAAGGTACGATGAAGGAAATCCTAGGCAGCTCCTTCTGGACCCCTCAATTTATGGAACAGGAATCTATTCTTTTTACAAGTATGTTTTATTACTAGATCCCATCTCCTTTTTACTTTGTGTGTTTATCTAGATCATTCTCACTGAATATTTTTTATTGAATAATTATTTTTTTTCTAATGATATTTAATTAAATATAACTAATTTACATTATGATGCATAAGAAAATATCTTTATTACAGATGAACATGTCTTGTTTTAAAATAATATGGACATAATTTTTCTAGTTGAGCTTTTTTTTAAATGTTTTTCTTTTTTTTTATTTTTTTTTAAAGGGATTCAGCAAAATCTCCTATGTCTGATAAATGTGTTCATGAACTTACAGAAACAAGTTCTGGTTACGGAATAGCATGTATGAAAGACTGGCAGCAGAATTACTTCAGGTATTTTAAAACATATATGAAGCATAGATGACATAATGTATGGTTTTATTTATTGTTTTCGATTCTAATAAAATTTGAAAAAAAAAAAAATTTTTTATCTTGTGACAGGAATGAAAACTGTGTTGGAAGCTCACCTTGGTACAATCGTTCATTGCCTCTGTACAATGTGCAGTGTTTGAATAGTCTTCAAAGTTACACTCTTTTGTTTACAAATTACTGGATTCCAGAAAAGCACATTCAAGCTGACAGTTTTATTCAGGATTTAAATGAAAAGAATATTTCTTCACATTTGATTAACACTTTTAAGGATTATAGAGAAAAAAGGTATTAAATTCATATTAAATTCATACCACAATAAGCGCAGGATTTACGGTCCATTAATCGACATCTCTCAACAGGGCAATAACATCTTGTTAAAAATGGGAATACATGCAATAATATAGAATAAAGTAAATGTTTATACTGTACTTATTAAGCCGTTATTTATTATTCCAGTAATTATTTACAACCTTAATTTCTATTATTAATTTTAAATTGCTATTTAAACAAAAAATATTTTGTAAAGAAATCACCTTATGTCATTTGCTTTTTTTTTTTCATCTGAAAATCTGCATTTTATTTTGCTAGCAAAATGCTCTAAACTTTCATTGTACATTTTTATATTAGCTACTCTTTATTAAATTAAGAAACATAAAAAAATTATTATTGATAAAAACAGTGTCAAAGAGAGACAACTTTAAGGGAGTTCTTATTAAATATATATTTACAGGCAATTTTGTAGAATTTTGTAGAATTGTAATAAATTGTAATAAATTCTCCATTTCTCATAAATTACATTGCCTCTCTTTCTACACAAACAAAATATTTGCACAAAATATACATTACAATTTGGAAAGTATTAACATTGGGAAACAGTACACTGCGTACTCTAGAAAATTAATGTCGGGAGAACACTCAATACCCATATACATTTTTAGTTTAACATTTAAGTAATTTAGCCACTTTATTAACCACTTTTGATTGGAATTATTTTGTTCACTTATAGGTTTGGGGGCTGGTCATTTGAGCCTTCTGATAATAATGAATCATTTGATCCCTTTGTCTGGTTCAATACCAAAGGCTATCATTCAATGCCATCCTACTATAATGCTCTCACAAATACACTTTTGAGATTCAGCTTGCCTGCTGATGAAAACCCTGCTGAGTATGGTAAGACAGAGTTGTTATTTTAAAATTAATGGTAATTTTATTGATGATTTCAATACCTCAGATAATTAAACATAAAATGAGAAAGTATTTTTTTAGCCCATAAGTTATTTTTAATAAGTTTTCTTATGGTTCGCTAAATTGTTTTTAAACTGTACAACAGGTATCACAGCAGTAAATCATCCAATCAGACTGATTAGGGCTCCACTAACTCTTAAAACTCTGTAAGTCTATTATATAATTATATCAGTAAATAACTCTGTTAGAGTCTGTTGTTAGTTGCAGTTATTTAGAAACATTAATTGTGTAGCATGTTGGTTTGCAGGGTCGACTCAATATTTCACCTTAAGATTGCTATTTTATACCTATAATTTAGAGAGCTGCAAGGGGTTGTAAATATTTTATTCAATTCCACTTAATTTTTCATAGTTCTCACAGGAGATCCCTCAGGTTGACAGTTGTGTGATTTACATCATTTGACCACCATGTTCACTTTAACCCAATACAGATGTTAATTGGCCATTTTTTATTTTGTTTTATTGTAATTAACACACAATTTTATATTCATTAATTCAAATGTAAGAAAATGTATTTCATTTGCCAAATTTATTACAAAAGGCAAAAATGTACAACATTAATTAGACCTGTTTAGGAAAATTTTTTAATAATGTCTAGTTTTGAATGTGGAAAATTGTTTGTACACATATAGTTTTAAAATAGACTACATGATTCTTATTTTACTTTAAATGAAACTGCATTAAGATTTTTCTATTATATAAATTATTCTGAGTCTCATATTTTGTACAGAACAAACGATGCTGCAGATGCAGGTCTATCTCTGATGATTGTGGTGGCATTTAGCTTAATTCCAAGCAGCTTTATCTTGTACATTATAAATGAGAATGTCATGAAAGAAAGACAGCTCCAGAATATCAGCGGTATCAATGCTATAACATATTGGTCTGTGGCTTATGCTTGGGATATGGTTAGTAATATACACACATTTACATGAAAAGCTTAATGGTACATAGCACAATAGTTTCCATTGTGTTGATTGCACCACCTGGTAAACTATTTTCAATGGTGCATGCTTTGTTAATAAATATTCGATCATTGATAGGCTTAAGGAACCATTTTTTTTTTAATAAAATTTTAATTAGTCTCTCTGTCTGTGGGTCTCTATGTCCTCATATCCCGCAACTCACTTTTGGACCTACTCTAATAAGTGAGGAGACTCAAAGTTAGCACACGTGTAGATTCTACTTGACATTACAGGATTTTGAAAATATGAGTCCATGATTTACAAGCTAATAGCTTTTTAGTGATTTTGTGATTTTTAAAAGGGTATAAAAATTCTCTATGAGATTATCATGTAAAAAAAACAACAGATTATAGCACCATTGTATAAATGCACAATAGTGAAAGCTTATTTTTGTCTCAGATAGAGTTTTTGCCAAATTAATTTAATCGTTTTAAAATGTACAAGAACAATACCTAGCTTAATTCTTTTAAAGCTAAAAAGTATAAAATTAAAAAAATATTTTTAAAGTTTTAAAAAATAATAAGCTTTAATAAAATAAAAATGCATGAAGAATGAAAACAAAAAACTCAATATACAAATATTTATATATAGATGTAATATATATATATATATATATCCCCAATAAAATTTAAAGCGTGAGTGATTACAATATACTTTGTTTTTGCATTAGTTGATGAGTAGAAATTAATAAATAAATAATCTATATATATATATAAATATATCTAGATGGTCACCCTCGTTTATATTTCTAGTAATGATTGTTTATATAAAAATATGTATGATATAATGACTTATTTTTTTTACTTTTTAGTGCATTTTTTATTAAAACTTTTTTTTTTTACAAAAATGAAAAATTGTATTTACTTAATCATTATAATAAGATTTATTACTGAGTTATTATTTTATTACTTTTTAATTGCTCCTTTTAATTATTGTTCTTTTTTTTTTAATGTAAGGTAATAATTTTTCATTTTTTTTACATGCAAAACAGTAATCGGTAAATTAGATTTTAAAAATACTTCTGAAATGATCACATAATCAACATAGATTCAGAAGCTTTTATCATATGTCATTGATTGCCTTCTAGGTCATTGATGACTGAAAATGTTGTCTCTTTTTTTTCAGCTTGCTTACTGCTTCACACTCAGCCTGGCAGTTATCTGCATACTCATATTCAAGCCTGACTCTTACTACTTAAAGGAAAACTTTGCAGGGTTTACAGTGATTGTGCTGTTATATGGGTAAGCAATAACACAATGTATTGAAAGAAACTATAACTTCCAAAATTCAAAATTAAGTAATGTAACAAAAAATTCTGTGAAAGTTTTTCTTAACTTACAATTCATAAAATTGCTTTGCTTTTTTTTTTTAGCTGGAGTGTAATTCCTTGCAACTATTGCTTGAGCCACTTTTTCACTAAAGGAAGTACTGCCTATTTGGTCACATTTTGCATCTGCCTTTTTCTAGCTCTTGGTACAGTTATTTCATTGTTGGTCATTCTGCTTTTCGGTGACACCTATGTGAGTATATAATTGATTAATGTTACATTCAACCAAATGCTTAGTACCTTTAAATAAATGTTACAGATATGTAGCTTGAATGGCCGTGGCTATGTTGTTGTTGTTTTGATCTGACAAATGTAATATAAACATGTATCATAAAGAGATAATGTTTCTTTTTTTTTTTACAATTAGTAGATTGATTTGTTGCAGAGTGATATAAAAATATTTGTAGCCATTTAATCTGTCTTTTTAGAGCGTTTTTGAAAAAAAATGCTCTATTGTCCCCGTTTTGTCTGTCTGTCTGTCCGTCATCACCCTAGATCTCAACAACCATAAGTCCTAGACCCATGATGTATATATCATTTTGTAGGTCTTGGCCTGCCAAGAAATGACTTTGGTCCATTTTGCGACCTGACCTCTGAGGGCCGAAAAAGGGGGCGATTAAGTACCGTTTTTACTATATGAGCTATATTAACAAAGAAGCGCCCTATATCTAAGCAACCATAAGTCCTAGACCCATGATGTATATATCATTTTGTAGGTCTTGGCCTGCCAAGTGTACATCAAAAGTCCATTACGCGATCTGACCTCTGAGGGCCGAAAAAGGGGGGGTTTTAAGTACCATTTTTGCTTATATTTTAAATATAAATAATAAAAGCTAATCAAAGGGGCGTAATCATTATTTATTTTTGTAACAGTTATTCAACATGATTACTTCCCTCTCTATTTATCAAAATTCAGCAAAATCTATGGCTGTCACCCAGAAAAAAAATACGGATTTCGTCTGGCGTAACCGAAAATGCTCTAAAATGTCCTTTGTCCGAAACGGAAAAGACTTTAATTGCTTGTTTATTCATATCTGGAAACTAAATTAAAAACTATATCACTCACCAGTCAATTTTAATGAGTTAACTCATTTTCGGTATTTTAGGATTGATTTAGGAAATTTCCTATCAGTGACCATTTTTATTCTTGCAGTGTACTTATGTGAACTTTAATGAAAAATATATGTAGTTGTTAATACATTTGATTTGCAGCCAATGCCTACAATATACAAGGTGTGCCGATATCTATTTCTAATATTCCCACAATTCTGTATGGGTCAAGGCCTCACAGACATGACAACAAATACTATTGTTTATAAAATCTTCATGAGGTAACGACAAAAAAAATGAGTAGGCTGTTATTTATTGCAAGTAAATTTTTCTAGCAGAAATTTTTTAGGTCTGAGAAGAATTTTGTTATGAAATTTTAGGTACAATGATGATAAATTTAAGAGTCCATTTGGTGCAGACATTTTAGGCTGGAAGATCCTTGCTATGGCCATTGAGGGCATTATATTCTTCATTCTTATTCTTATCATTGATTCTGTGAAATTCCCTGCTTTAAGGTAAAACAGCTATTTGAAGCAAAATTTGAAATATAATTTTATTTTTGCCATTCTACTCATGCTGAACTTAATTTAGCCATCACTTTTTTGTCTGCTTTTTACAAGCTTTATAAAATTATACTAGAGGATATTAAACTCTCTTTATCAAAAATTGAATGCAGCACACACAAAAATGGCATAGTAATTTTTATCCTTTTGATCGTCATTCAACAGTCTGCATCAAGATTCATCCACCCAGAATGAGACAGAAGAGAGTGATGTAAGAAGAGAAAAAGAAAGAATAGAGCAAGGTTTAGCTAATGATTTGTTGGTAGTTGACAGTTTATCTAAGGTACAAAAGTCTCATCTCATGCAGTTTTAAGTTTACTGATTTTTTTTATGATAAAATGAAAAGTTTTTTTTTTTCAATATTTAAAGTCACAAAGTACATGTATTATTTAATCGTCAGCACAGGTATCTTTCTTCAATTTACAATAAAAAGATATTTAGACAATTAAATGTTACGAATAATATTGCAAGAATTGTATTTATACACATCAAAATTACTTTGATTACTTCATAGGCGAAGTAGATGGCTAAGATTTTAAACTTATAGTGGCTATGATTTACCACAGATTTTTTTCTCATACAAGTTTATATTTTCACTTCAGGTTTACAGAAGAAAAGGTGGCAAATTTTTTGCTGTCAATCATGTCAGCTTTGGTGTGCCTGAAGGAGCGGTATGATGTGATTTTTTATATTTATATGTGTAAATGTTGCCATGACTACTGTTTTAACTACATCAGAATTTTTTTTCTATTTTTACACTAAATGTCGCTGTTAACTATAGAGTGCTGCCTATAATCAAATGCAACCTTTTTAATTTGATTTCCAAGACAATTTTTTCCACTCTGAAATAATAGAAACTAACTACTACTGTTCCTTAGTTCCACAAGCTAAAATTTTAAAACTATTCTAAATCTAAATATTAAATTTGGTATATAAACTAATTAAAAAAAACTTATTTTAAACAAAAATAATACAATACAATAGGAAAAAAAACAATATATTACTGTATTTACCTTCAAAAAGAAAGTAGATGAGATATGTGAATTCAGTCATGAAGGATTACTAGGGGTCAGAGCTATATAAGCTTTATATTATTTTTAAATTCATGCTATTAGTCAATTTAGAATATAAACAATTACCTGTTGTAAGTATAAGAGTATGATAGATTCATTGTACCAAACATATGGTCTGATCAACATCCAGTATTAGGATTCTGCCATTTAAGCTCAAATATTTTTAAGTAGGAAGAAGTAGTTACTGAGGTGTGATAGGGGATGGTGAAAATGTTTTTTTTGGGGGGGGTAAATGCCAGGAAAATAACTGTTGCATAATTTGTGACTTAGTTTCATTAGTATGTTTTTTATACCAGTTTTTTTAATAATTCTCAGTTTAATTAATTTTATTTCGTCTGTAGTATAATTCCAAATATGTTTTAACCCTTAGTGTTTTGGCCTACTTGGTGTCAACGGTGCAGGAAAGACAACTATATTTAGAATGCTGACAGGTGACTGCCTACCTTCAAGTGGTTCAGTGAATTTAAAAGGGAAAAGGTACACACTTTACCTGTTATTTAGATTGCCCTCTGTGCAGTTAACATATTTCTATTTATTTTAAACAAACATAAGACCACTGCCTCAGTGTATTCTTCAACCACATTCAACATGTTTTATCCATTGTGGAATCTAACTGGCGGATCAATTTATGCTGACACTTTAAAAATAATTGATCCACTCCTGCCTCAAGTCTGCTACTCTTCTTTACTATTCCTATCCATTATGGATAATTATTTGTAATCTCTATTATAGGGTTGGTCACATTTTTTTTTAACCATGGGCCACATTGGGCTCTTAAAATTTGACAGAATAGCTGGACTAAAAAGCAGTTGGATAAAGTGTGAATATGGATTAATATGATGTAAATGTCAGTGATGTGAATGAGCAGAGCATAGGCTGGCCTTGGCCTTTAGGTTCCCCATGTCTGCTCTAGAATCAATATGTATAATATTTTGTTTTTATACCCATGCACCGTTGAATTTTAATTAGCTATTTAGAGTGCCAATGGACTCCTTTTAATTAATTTCACTTAACTCACTAATTAATTAGTTAAATCTTGTACATTTTTGAGGATTATAAGCTGTAACCTTATACAAAATATTTTTTGGCTTGAAATTCTAAAAAAAACTTTTTTTTTCTAAAAAACTTTTTATTAAATTTTCTTTTTTATTAA
Organism: Bulinus truncatus; assembly: GCA_021962125.1. Taxonomy (NCBI): domain Eukaryota; kingdom Metazoa; phylum Mollusca; class Gastropoda; family Planorbidae; genus Bulinus; species Bulinus truncatus. The sequence goes on from JAGDYQ010000080.1 coordinate 47,643, forward strand.
CATAAAATAACACATTTACTTGCATATGTAATATTTATAACAAATCATTATGTTGACAACTAAGAATTTGATGTATTTAACTCTAAACATTTTAATGATTTTATGCAATGTTACGCTCTTGGTAGATCTTTTTTTTTCTGAATTGTGTATACAGGTTATCCAAAAGGGACAGAAATTTTGGACAGAATGTTGGCTACTGTCCACAGGAAGGTGGACTTGATGAATATCTTACAGCTGAAGAAATGTTATACTTCCATGCACGTCTCCGAGGTTTTCATTCATCTGAAACCAAATCTGTGAGAGTTAATGGGCATAAGTTAATCTCTCATAGACATGCATTAAAAATTAATTAATCCTTTTAAAACATGAAATACTTTTTAAAAAATGTATTGATCTTTATTCTTTCCCTCTATTTTCTAAATCCACTAAATATATAAATGATGCTGTTTCAGCTGGTAGCCAACCTTCTTGATCAAGTTCGCTTGACACAGTATGCTCACCATGCTATACATACATACAGTGGTGGCACAAAACGTAAACTCGCTCTAGCAGTGGCTCTTCTTGGCAGTCCACCTATTTTATATTTGGTTGGTATTTTAGATAGATTATGATCAAGATTTTACATTAGGGTATTTTTCTTTCACCAAGGATAAATTGTAAGTCAACAGCCATTGGCAATATTATAAATTATAACTTACTAGCTTATTGTGATGCACATAAGTATTGCTTAGAACAGTGTTTCCCAAAGTGTCGCAGCGCAGCCTCGCTAGGTGTGGAGTGCCACCACCACCATCCCCCCTCCCCGCTAAAAAAAGAAGAAATTGAGGAAAAAATAAAGAAAAAGTAAAGGTGCCCCCTTACTGGGTATTGGTGCCTCCCTGCTTACTTTGACCTGGCTACGGGCCTGGGTACGCGTATTCCTGCCAGATACCCTGGGGTATGCGTTGCACTGGACTGAGAACATCAGGGAACCATGCACGGCTAAAAAAAAACAATTGGCAAACTTATTTGTTTTTTTAATAGGGGTATTCTGTATTACGAAAATTAAAAAGGGGTACACAGATGTCTAAAGTTTGGGAAACACTGACTTAGAATATAAACATTTTTTTTTTCTTTTTAATCTAACAAATATTTATTAAAATATAATTCCTAGGATGAACCAACATCTGGTATGGATGCAGCCACTAGAAGATTGGCCTGGCAATGTATAGCTAGAGCTAACAGTAATGGACAGTCTGTCGTATTGACGTCTCATAGGTTTATTTATTTTTTCTTTTCTTATTTGGACATTTATCAACAGTGTGTGATATTTTTTTCCTAACTATTTCCTGATGTTTTTTTTTAACAGTATGGATGAATGTGATGCATTGTGTTCCACCATAGCCATCATGGTGAACGGTGAAATCAAATGTATTGGAAGCCCACAGCATTTAAAACAGAAGTAAATATAATCACTATTCTTTTATTGATGTTAGTTTTCACTATAAATAATGTTTACTAAAAATAGGCATTACAGTTTCCGGTTTCTGATTTATTTTCTGCTCTTCACTTTGAAGTGTTTTATTGTTCATATGTTTTGATGATTTCAACAGATATGGTGATGGGTACACCGTTGTGATCCACAAAGGAGAAAAATTGTTGTCAGACTTGAGCAGTGAATTTATAAACAAATTTCCTGCTTCAGCTATTAAAGTAATATATTTTTTGTCTCCAGTCAAAAATTAATGTCAACTACTCATGATTGATTTTTAATACTAAGGAATAATTTATGCAGATTTTTTTATTTAATGTGACAGGTCAATCATCACAGCAGTGTGGAGTTTCAAGTACCAACATCTACCTACTCTGTTGCTGATATTTTAGCATTTTTGCAGTTGGCACAAGATATGAAAAGTATTGATTATTATTCCTTGACTCAGACAACTTTAGATTCTGTAAGTCTTGGACAAACTTTTTTTACTTCTTCTTTTTTTTTTGAAGCAGGAAAAAAAAGTTAAATAATGCTCAAAAATGATTATGTTCTATTTAATTTATCTACACTTGCAGTGCAATATTTCAAATTTTGTCCTTTGGGGAAAAAAATAAGTTTTTTGAAAAATAGTATATATTTCAAGTGAATATAAATAGAACAGTGATGTTTATTTTTTTAAACTTTTTTTACACTGTATCATTGATCAGATTTTTTTTATTCACGTCTCATTAGGTCTTCATTAGCTTTGCTCAAGAACAATCTGATGATAGTTTCCGAAAAAAAATTTCAAGCCAGAGAACAGTTTCTAGTTTTGCATCTTTAGAAACTGATTCCTCTTTCATTTCTGGACATCTTAATATATCTACTTCCAGTGATGTTGCCAGCGATGATCCTGGTTTTGTAAATCCTGCTGTCTTGTCACCAGCCTTTCTTTACAATAAAAGGAACTATGCTCAAAACATCAAGCTAGGCTCACAGAGATATGTGAAACATAGAGGTCAAAAGTCCCCGGTAAAACTTACTTCTTTCATGTCACATCACATATAATCAGTGGTTAGAATGGATTCTCTCTTTTTTTTTAACATATTCTACTAAAACAGATTTCTTGTTAGATAGTTATACCAAATACTTTTACCTTCAAAATGTATTTAATATTTCATAGAAAGTTAATAGCTTTCTCTCATTACTAAGTTTTGCATATCAGTTTAAACTCTTGAGAATTTTTTCTCGTGGTATTTGAAACATTATATATCTAAATGTATTTAGAGGGCTTAGGTATAGATAATTGAAACACATTTCATTAAGATGCGTTTAGCAACGATGATACATTAAAGATAATGGCTGCTGGTGTTTATGAAGACATTAAGGACAATAAACAAAACAAAAAACCTTACCTGTTTACCTACCTGACATGATATTTCCTCATACATTAGTGTATAATTAACTATTTTTTTTAATGATGAGAACCATTAAATTATCAATTTATGTATACATGTATACCCTTTTGGCCCAAGGAAATTAAGTAGAATACTTCACTCATTGACCACCACTTTGGTCAATCATTTCTTAAAGTGTAGTCATTATAGATGACCTATTGCAATTTGAATGTTTTGTTTTTTTTCACTAATTATATGTATTATGGGTTTTTTGTCATTCTTTGGTGATATTTTGTTTGATTTTTTTTTTAACACTCTTTTATTTAATGACTAAATGTTATAAAAATATTTGTTGGGTATGAGAAGTCTAATAAAAAATATTTTATTTTAGTTTTATACTGTATTGTTTAAAATTATGAATCATATTGTAATAATCTTTAATCACATTGCTTGTTGCTACATTGTGGAGCATTTTTAAGATGAAAATAATTTCTCGTATTTACCATGAATTTATTGCTTTGTATCTATTTTTAAACATCTTTTAGAAGAATTAACACATATTTGTATTTGAAAAGCAGTTCATGATAAATGTTTTTTAAAAGTTTTGTAAAAATAATGTTTATTTTTTTATGCCATTGTTGAATCACTTAATTTTTAAATTTTGTATAAATAAACTCTAATGGACAACTTTCTAAAAGCAATTTTATATTTAGTAATTGTCATGGATTTTTTTGTGTGTGTGTCTGTAATCTGAAACATAAAAATTACTCTTATAAAATAAAAACACAATATGACACAAATTTTACTTTTTACTACATAGAAAAGTAAAAAGGCACTAGCCTTGCTAAGTGTGTGAAGTCTCTGTAAGGATTAAGTAGAAATTCTAGCCAAAGGCTGGCATCTACCAAACATAAGTACAATGAAACCTTTTAATCCGAACTGAACAATCTCCAGATAATCATTAGAAAACCTAATGATAGTTGTTTGGACTCTCAATTTGAAGTACAATGTACTGGGAAGACGCTTCTGTCACAAGGCAAGGGACATCGATGAAGCTAACCAAGACATTTAAAACATGATGTATTTAAATAGATTGTAATAAGTAGCCTATTAAAGCGTGTGTATACAGAGACTGTCTTAGCAGTACGGGGGAGGGGGCTAGGGCGAGATCATTTTTAGCAGTATGGGGAGCCTTGGGCGAAATCATTTACAAGTCTATGGGTGACTGAATCAAAGCTTAGTATTTCTATTGTTAGGAAGCTATAAAAAAATCTTCAAGCGCAATCTTCACTTAAGGCACTACTGGCCAATATATTTCAAGGACACACTCTACTTTAAAGGTAAATGTAATAAGTTATTTGAATATTTTAAAAAATAAATAACACGAAAAAAAAAAAAGAAGCTTGTACTTAACTTCGAAAAAAAAGCTGTAGCCTACTAAAAAAAATTCCAGATACTTTCACTGAACAGAAAAATGTTATAGATGGCATGAGCGCAAAGGGAAAGAACTGATAAAAACAATGAAATAATGTGTTGGACGTCGAATTTCAAAGCAGGTTCCTATTCTAGGATATCTTAAAAATATTTAGTTCGGTTTCCAGGTTGTGCGACTCTTAAAGAGTTCGTATTTCGAAAAGTGGGTGACATTTTTAGAGTAAGCTCTAACGGCACACAAGATGTTTACGCTAATGGGCTGGTACAACTTACTACCTTTAGGGTGATTTATCATTGCATGGGGAAAAAAAATTTCTCCGACTCTTTTGCAATGTGGCTCATTTTTTTTCCTTTTGGCAAGCAAATCAAGAAAAACTTAACTTTTTTGAAAAAAATGACCACTCTTAGGGGTCGCTCAAGCGACCCGAAGTTTTACTGTATGAGATAATGCGGCAGTTCTGATGTGTCGCTTGCTTTCGATATAGTGCAATTTTAGTTCATTGTAAAATTTAAAGTATACCTTGAATTTTAAATTATAATTAATTTTATTATTCAAGTTTGATGGATAATAAAGTAGTTTTGACTAACTACAAATTATTTAATTGATATGGCATCCACATCAAGTGGCATGGTAATTCGCAAAGTGTATTGACAAGATGTATAACTGAAGTTTGGTTGATTGGACAAACGGATTCTTGTCTGCCTAGCGATGTCGCACTAACCTTGGGTCATGCTATGAAGATGGTTTTCTGGAAGGCACAAGCCAATGCAACAATACAGCTTTTAAGACTATATGAGATATCTGATGAGATTATTAGTATGTGTTTTGACACAACATCCGTCAACACTGGTGTTACTTAGGAGACATGTAGATTGTTGCAAGAGGAGCTGTTACATTTTGCCTGCCGACCTTATGTGCATGAACTGATCACTGGAGTTGTTTTTTCTCTGTGGCTCCACAAACAGCCCTAACATTCCACTGTTCAAACGTTTCAAACGATTTTGGCCTAAGGTTGATCAGCAGCTGTTTTGTCCGCTAGAGGATACGAGGATAGATGATCCGTTTATGGTGGAACACAAACACGGTGTTGTGTCATTCCTGCAAGACAGTCTGTCAAGTGCCTCAAGTTACATACCACTTGAAGTTTACAGAGGGATGATCAAAACCTGATTGTTGATATTTGGCGTCATTGTAAGCAAGCAACTGTACCACTTCCATGCGCTAAGCAATTACAATAAGGCTCGCTGGATTGCGAAAGTGATATACGGCTTCAAGATCTACTTGTTTAGAAATCAGTTCTGGCTCACACCTTCAGAGGTAAAGAGTTTGCTAGAATTCTGCTCGTTTGCCATTCACATTTACGTCAAAGCTTGGATCTCATGTCCTGTGAGTCGTGATGCTTCGTTTAACGATCTTTTGTTATTCAAACAGATCTCGCGAAATTCTGCCATATACAAAACGGTGTCGAATGCTGCGAAAAAAAAATTGAAAACCATCTTTGGTATAGTAGTTCAGAGGTGGTTTTTCTTGCGATGTTTTCTGAAAAAGTTTCTGCAGATGAAAACTGCAGTAATGCTGGAGCGATGCTGAAGACTCGCGATAATTGGACGGATCGAGTGTTTAAAGTGAAGGATTGCACTAACTTGGGGACAAAAGAACTGCATCACTTTGTAGGTACCTCATCACTATCTGCAATGCGTTTAGTCGGTATTGATACCAGCTTCGATGAAGTTGATCCAGTATCCCGTCATAAGTGTATTGTTGATTCCTTTAAGGTCATCAATGATGCAGCCGAGCGGTCAGTCGCACCGATGTCATCATTTAATAAGTCAATCACTAAAACGGAATCTGAAATGCAGAGATTGCTGCGAGTTGTAGAAGAGCACAGACAGAGAGTGTGGGACGGGTGGCCGAGTGGTGTAGATACTCAACTGTCGACCTGAGAGTCCTGGGTTCGATCCTCGGTGAGAACCATGGGGAATTTTTCCAGGTGAAATGTGTTTCAAAGTCGTCCCACAAGTCCACCCAGCTTTAAATGGATACCTGACTTAAGTTGGGGAAGTAAAGGCGGCTGGGCGTTGTGCTAACCACACAATCCCTTCATATGCCGAGGTTATAGAAACATATGAATTCTACACTTCATCTGATCCGATAGCCTGCTAGGGCTAAGGGAATTTTACTTTTACAGACAGAAAGTGGCAAATTTGAAGAAAAGTACACTGAGGTTATATAAGAAGCGTTGAACTGACGATCATTAGTAACGTGTACTTTTTTTTATATCTCTAATATAATGTATACATGAATAAACAAGCAGTAACTTTTGCGTATCATTATATTTTATGTTATTTAACATTTCAACATGTCTAATTCGCTGTAATTAACGTTTAATGTTGATTTTAAGATAATGTTTAATTCAATGTTTATATTATAAGAATTTATGTCATTAAAGAAGATACAATAAACTTCAGTCTCGATGAGCGACCTCTAAATGTAATTCAATTTCAATAAAATTTGGCATGAAAGTATAGGAATATAAAAGGAAAACAAGCAATTTTGGTCTTTTCCGTTTCGGACAAAGGACATTTTAGAGCATTTTCGTGGAAGCAGTGGCTACGGTTACGCCGGACGAAATCCGTATTTTTTTTTCCGGGTTACAGTCATAGATTTTTGCTCCACGTGTATGGGTTTTGATAAATAGAGAGGGAAGTAATCATGTTGAATAACTGTTACAAAAATAAATAATGATTACGCCCCTTTGATTAGCTTTTATTATTTATATTTAAAATATAAGCAAAAACGGTACCTAAAAAAACTCTTATATTCGGCCCTGAGAGGTCAGATCTCGAAATGGACTTTCGATGTACACTTGGCAGGCCAAGACCTACAAAATGATATATACATCATGGGTCTAGGACTTATGATTGTTGAGATCTAGGGTGATGACGGACAGACAGACAAAACGGGGACATTTTCGAAAAAAAATGCTCTAAAAATAAAAAAACAATGCAATATTAAATTAAAAAAAAATTTTTTTGAATCACCCTAACCTACCTTAACCGAAAGGGCTAGAAGAATAGATGTCTTAGTTCACTTTTTACTCCTTAGTCTTTACCAAAAAAAGTTTGAGAACAATTTTTCCTCTAAATTTGCGAAGGCTGTATGCGGCAAAAGACTGATTGTGCGCGACTACGCGAGGACGTTAATTTGTATGTGCTCAACATAATGGCAGAGCCGTCCCCAGGCAATTAGGCGCCCTAGGCAGTCATCTATTAGGACGCCCACCCCTTCTGCATGAACAGTAAAGAAAGTTGTTTTTTTCTAAAATTTGGCGCCCCTAGCAATTTGGCGCCCTAGGCAGCTGCCTCTGTCGCCTATGCCTAGAGCCGGCCCTGCATAATGGTATGCTAGTAGACGTTCTAAACGAAATTAATGGTAATATATCTTTAAAAGTATCTAAGAATGCTTCCATTTTCTTCTATCCCAGTTTTAGCAGTGGACACTGGATAAACGGAGATTTAAGGGAAATCAATAAATCAATCCGCCCCTTCCCTTTTTTTTTGTTACCCAATTTCGTTTTTTTTTAAACAGAACTTTTTATTTGGACTCGGGGAGGGTGGTGAATGGAGTGGACTAGAAATAGGTCAGGCGTTGTAGCACATTCATGTGTAACGATATTCATGCCTCATAGAAATACCAGTTTTGAAGTATGTAAGACTTACAAGGAACATTTATTTTTCGTTTTTAGGTGATTACTGTTTTGTAATCAGGAAGGATATTATTCAGTGATGTACATTACATAAACATGTCGCTAGTTCGTCAGTTTATGTTTCTTGTATGGAAAAATATTCTATTTCGCCGAAGTCATCCGGTAAGATATGAAATAAATTACAAGAGTTTATTTGTATTAGTCTTAGAACCATATATGCTAAGAATACGTCACTTAGATCTTATCCAATCTGGCAAACCATTAGTAATGTCATTTTTATGTGTGAGATGCCAACACAGTCTGGACCACTGTGGTCCGGACTAGTGCATTTGCTAGTTGTGCTACAGAATTAGAACCAGTCCTGTAATAGACACAGTTTGAGACCACTAGCTTCGCTAACAGTTCAGGGGACTCTCCCGTAAGGTGTATGAAAAGACCCTTTAATAACATCAATTTCCTGTCACTCTCGCCTCGGGCCCCACGATTTACATAAGGTCAACAGTGTCTGGGCCCTTAAAAAAGCATGTCGCTGTTACATAAGACCCATTTTCTTCTCCGTTCCTGGAAGTCATTTAACTATTAGATGTTGTCTGTTTGTAATATATTGTGTCCGCAATAGCTGTATCCGCTTTTGGGGGCAATTCTGAGAAGGCCATTCTTTATCTCCACCAATGCGGGACTGCAACAGCCATTTAAAGTAACTTCTGTTAGACCGAGATGTCAGTTTAACATCACAAATGTTATTTATGTTTAATACAAAAGTATGACTTCATCAACTATTATACGCATTTAACGAGTGGGGGCACCAGGCTCGCGCCCTCGGCCCCCTTCAAAAGAGGTTCCAAATACTTGAATTTTTTTGTCATTTTCTCTGTTTTAAAGGGTCCTAAAATTTACTTCTGCGCCAGGTGCCTCGGCAGACCTAGGCTAGGTCCCCCCTCCCTGTCGTTTAAATTCGCCTTTGTGGAAGGGTGCCATTTAGGAAGTGGTACCCTAGGGACGTGCCAAAAGTACGGCTGTGTACAGAAGGGACATACTTCCGCATACAAGTCTATAAATATTCTCCGGGGGATGGATGTCGTTACTTCACCTCCTCTTGAATATTGTTTAGGCCTACATGAGAATTTACTCACAGACAGTGGCGTAAATAGGGGGGTTCGTCTTTGGGGGCGAAGTGGTTCACCCCAGTGCTCGATTTAAGAAAACATTAGTGCCGGGGATGAAAAAAAATTTCTGCAGAGCTGGGGATAAAATGTCTATGGTTTCATCCCCGGCTTAGATATATCAGCTAAAGCATCCCCGGCATCCTCGGTGGTAAGTCGAGCCCTGGTTCACCCCAGGAGGGACTAACTTTGCCACCATGCATAGAACGGCATTTTCCCCACTTAATTATTATTTTTTTTTTGCATAGGAATGGGGTGGTATTTTTAGAGTCATCCCCGTACGGCCCGTTATTAACCGACCCAACTCCTTTCAACATTATGTACACACTATATTTGGCCTAAATTCAAAGCAACCTGTGACTGTTCTTGTCAGTTAAGAATATTGATCTAATAGCGTTAATTAAACATAAAACCTCCTAATTCGTTAATTTAAACAAGTAAGCACGCAAAAAAAAACTCTATGGCTTTACCAAATTTAATCAAATTGATCGATTCAACAAGCAATGTTCCTGAAATTTAATTTGGGAATTCGGCCTTTTTACAAAACATATGTATCATTGAATAATGTTTTGTTTTATTCCTTTTTCTATCGGTTCTAATTCTTTTATTGGGTCATGTATACCATGGGTCTCGTTAGTGAGCAACTTTAAGAAAAAAAATCATTTTGATCTCCACCAAAATCAATGGTTCCTATCCTAGTTCTTATCCTGGGTCCTATCCTGGGCACCTACTTGGGGCTTTACGGGAAAAACTTATTAATTTGTATTTTTTAAAAATGGGGTTGGCATCGGGATGCTAAAATAAAGTCAGCTAGGCTCGCGGCGAGTGTATGGTATGTGCGATAGGGAGAAACGTCTTAGAGTATTCTTTCCTTTTTTTTTTAAGGAAAAACAGTTTCGAAAAGGCACCCCACGCTTGTATCGGCACCTTTTCATAGGAGCTCCATTAGTGAAATTGATTTTAAAAAGAGTTTTTTACGTTCAATGACAGGGGAATTAGATCGAATGCACACAGTGAATACACATAGGGAATACATTACAGCTGTATTGAACATTTTATCATCCTGTGAATTGAATGTCTGCTGCAGGCCCGTAGCCAGGTCAAAGTCAGTAGCGGGGCACCAATACCCAGCAAGGGGGTGCATCTTTACTTTTTCTTTCTTTTTTCTTCTTTTCTTCTTTTTTCAGCGGGGGGGGCACTCCACACCTAGCGGGGGGGGAGGGGCACGGCCCCCTCAGTGCCCCCCCTTGGGCTGGTCTGCTGTGCGGTTCCATTCTCATTATGTTCCGTGAGTCTCAATGCTGGTGCTATAAGATGAGCTACAACACGAGAGCTCCAATTTAAGGGCAGGAACTGAGTAAACCCTATTGGAGAACATTTGTATTTTATGCTCTTTATAGTCTATTAGTCATGTAAGTCATGTGTATGATAGTGAGGCCAAAAGTGCTTAATCTGTTGCAGAGGCTATTGTTATAGGTGGGCTTCGTAATCTGATTTCGAGCGCTTCTGCCATACTTAAGAGGACATCTCTGACTCATTTGCATTACTTCCCTTCTTATAATGGCCTATATTTTAATCGCTGTGATTTTCAACTATCTTTGTATCAAATTCTCGAGACTATAGGCCCCCTATACTTGAATTTGTCGTGTGTCAAAACGAGACACACACAAACACACAAGCAAGCTGATATGAGATTAATACCGTAAAAAAATATGAATTTTTATGTTTGTGCTATAAGCTAGTCGAATGACTCGAATGCCAGAGCAGTCATAATTTTTATATTTTATTTTGTTTGCGTATGTGTGGGGATCTAAATAATAATTATATATATATATATAAATGTCATCCCCGGCGGGGATAAAAAAGCTAAAGCAGAACCGGGGATGACAATGCTCAGTGCCGGGGATATCCTCAGCATCCCCAGTGGCGGCAAGATGCCAACATTTTTTTTTTGAGGATCTTCAATTTACAAACCATGGACAAGTAACTAATTTATTTTCATGGGTCTTCGATTTGCATATTAGATGAAACCAACAATAATAATATAAAATTTGGTGCATCTTAATTAACATTGTTCACGTTGGTTCAAACCAAGGATGTTGAATACATGGAGACGGCGTCTGCTATCAGAGGGTACCAAACGGCTGAATCCATTGGGCGTAGCCTATCGCCGCCATGTTTGACTCAAAACATTCCACCAACTTTCATTACGATACCAGTTTTCTCATTCTAGAAACGACTCCAATGAGCTTTGTCACTTTTTTTCTAAAGTCTGCTAAGGCCCTAGTTAATTTCTAGTGGACTAGTTATTCTAATGTGTCAATTACAAAGTGCTGTATTCTATGTAAAGCTATTTATACGATCAGCTGATAGAGGCCTGTAAAGCTTATATTATACGCCATATCGAAATTAAGCCAGGGTAAAAATTGTATTTTTACATAATACATAATATTTTGTATTTATACTTTGATGTTTATTGCAAAGCATTTGATCAAACAATGAAAAATGGCTAGCACTAAGCAGCGTAAACTAGACTAAAAACAATCCTGTCAATATTGCCTTTCGAAGCGTTTCGAAGCAATCAGTAAATCTAACGATAGCAACAAACTATCGATACACAAAGAGAGGGGCATGGTGGAAATGCCCAGGGGCCCGGCGAGTTTTAGGGGCCCAGACAGAGCTGGCCAATCAACTTTTGAAAATATTATTATCAGCACGATGGGGGGGCGTGACAGCCCTGCCCAGGGGCCCGAAATTTCTGTCGGTGGGCCTGGATGCACATTTAAAAAGCCAATAAAACCTGTTTTACGACAAGAATCAAACATGAGCCTGCCATTTGGCGATTCACCATAGAGCTATGTATGTCTTCGCATTGCACCACATCAATATTTATGTACATTGTGAAACGTTGTTGAAATCGTGGGATATTTTGTTACATTGTAGTACATTGTGGATTATGTGGTACATTGTGGTGCATTGTGAGACATTGTGGGACATTCTGATACATTGTGGTACAGTCTGTTACATTGTGAAACGTTGTTGAAATCGTGGGATATTCTGTTACATTGTATAGTACATTGCGGGACATTGTGGTACATTCTGTTTCATTGTGGTACATTGTTGGACATTGTGGTACATTGTGGGACATTCTGGTACATTCCGTTTCATTGTGGTACATTGTGGGACATTCTGGTACATTCTGTTTCATTGTGGTACATTGTGGGACATTGTGGGACATTCTGGTACATTCTGTTTCATTGTGGTACATTGTGGGACATTCTTGTACATTCCGTTTCATTGTGGGACATTGTGGTACATTGTGGGACATTCTGGTACATTCTGTTTCATTCTCTCAATGCCACCTAATCCATCGATAAAAGCATAGCCAACAGGCAACTTAAATGAACCATTGACGGCAACGATCATAAACGTTAGGCTCTCTTTTTGCCAACGGCATTGTGTCATCACCTAGATGTTTATTGCATATCACAGCAGCACTGCTTTACAGCAACAGTATTAAGCACAAACAAATTAACTAATTAGCATTATTATTATAGTGACTAACTGATGAAGCAATATCCCGTTTTCTTGTCGTCGTTGTGTACAACCGTAACCAAACAAGAGGACATTTATTACTTTTTAAAAAATTATAACACAGTGTTTTATAACGTTCAAAATATTACAATAATATAACATACACACTACACAGTTACCAATGTTTGAGTCGAACATGGCGGCGATAGGCAACGCCCACTGGTTTCAGCCTAGTGACGTCATGCCGCCTCCAGTAATTCAACCTCCTTGGTTCAAACAAATTTGAAGCTGCACATTAATAGGACAAGAAATGAAATTATTTTTAACAACAAATAAATATTTTTCATTTATTCTCTGTTTGTTGAAATCAAATATTCCATTACTCATAATTGTCTTAAATGTTTAAACAAATTATGACGCTGTTCCATAACTAATTCATTTGTTGGCCTGCCAGAAGGTACTTCGCTGGCAGAATGTCTTCCGTCTTTTAACCACATTGTTGCATACAACTTTGTATCAAAATATTGAAGTGGTGGACCATTAATTTTAATGAAGAGCAAGTGTTTGATGGTTTCGACATCTAATGAATTGTGAAGAGAGTGTGAGTTAAATTCATTGCACTGAAACCTCTCTCGCATTCTGCGCTAGATATTGGCAGAACATCTAATCGCTTATAAAAAATCATTAAGATCTGTCTCAGCGTCGTGGACAACATTTGTCATGCGAAATTGGTTTACTTTGGCTGAAGTATGACATGCTTCAATTTTCAATATATATATAGCCTACTGAATGGCTCATGTGCCGTAATTCTTTTCATTACGGGCCTTGACACACACATAAGACTAGTCCCAAAAATCAAAAGCAGCACATCGTTTAAAACCCTTTCATGAGTTTTTTTTTTTGTTCATGACGTATTTCTCTCTCGTGTCCTTTTTTTTAACACTAAGTCATGCATGACTGACATTAATACACTTCAGTACATTAGAACTATAATATGGGCCATGACACAGGATAGGTCTGCTGAAAGCATTTTTAAATAACTTCTTTTAGATTATTTTAATGCACTGAGAACAGCTACAATAAAAAAAGCACCCTATAAACACACAATACTCAAATATCCTATGTGTTACGATGCACGTGAAATAGAAATCAATTATATAAATCTATGGAACTGGAAAAAAATCAAAAACATAAAATGAAAAAAACAAGCAATTAAGCCTGTTCCATTCTGGACACAGGACGTGTTAGCGCATTTTCGTGTTATGTATCAGTACGTTTGTTAGCTTTCAGTAAATATTTGTAAATTTTGGAAATGTTTATAAATTCAATTGTGTAATGCATATATTTGTAAAAAAAAAAATTATAAAGACGTTTCTTTATATTTGAAAAAAAATTATTGTCTCTTAAATCTAACTACAAGTGGTTTGTGGTTACTGAAATAGGACACATAATTGAAAACATTCTAAATTATAGTCATTTAATCGTCCGAAAACTCCGTCAATTGTTGCATAGCTCTGATACTTTCAATTAAACTCAGAACACAAGCTTACTATTTCATTTGATGAGTTTCTTAATAAATCTTGGTGAAACTACGTGCTGCAGTATTTCGCACCAAATGAATGGGTTATTGAACGTACAAGGTGTATATATAATATATAAGCCCCTTAGGAGCCATGAAGCCCGGCCCTCAGAGGTCCTATCGCGAAATGAACTTTTGATGTACACATGGCAGGCCAAGACCTACAAAATGATATATACATCATGGGTCTAGGACTTATAGTTGCTGAGATATAGCGCTCCTTTATTAATATAGCTTATATAGTAAAAAACGGTACTAAGGCCCCTTTTACGGCCCTGAGAGGTCGATCGCGAAACGGAAAAAAGTCATTTCTTGGCAGGCCAAGACCTACAAAATGATATATACATCATGGGTCTATGACTTATGGTTGTTGAGATCTAGGGTGATGACGGACGGACAGACAGACAGATAAAACGGGGACAATAGAGCATTTTTTTTCGAAAATGCTCTAAAAAACATTAAAGTGATTATACGCATAAATCAGTTTGTATTAATATATGTGAATAATATATAATCAACGTCTCAAGAATAGATGTCCATGTTCTTGAAATTGGCTTAAAATAAATAGTATAATGGTATAAGTATAACGTTAAATAAACTTTTTTTTACAAACTATTTAATAACATTTCGATTAGTGGGAAACGAATCCGTCGAACTGGGAATCTTCTTTTGGGCCTCAAAGGCTGCAAACTTAATATTTAATATTATTTATAACATCTTAAAAAATCTGGCATCCAGTACTGTAATTGCCATTTTGAGTCTATTGTATTCTTTCAGCACAGTTTGAAAGCAACTACCAAGTATCTTTTATTGAGTTTCGCCATGCCCACTCTGTATTTATTTTGATGGGTTCAACTTTACCATCTATATATTATAGATGTAATATGAACATGAAATATTACACTATATAATTTTATAGAGGCCCACAAAATGCGGCCTGTAATTTCTCTAAGTGGACTTGAACAAACTCTTTCCAAAGTATATAAGATCAATATTTAGTGGTACGTCATAAAAATAAAGTAATGGTAACGTAAAATTTTATCTGCTGTTTAATTATTTGTGTTGCATAATGTCAGCGGTCATGTATTCAGCATTAAATACATATCCAATGCTATATAACTTTGGCTTAAAATAAATAAAAATATTAATGAACTAAAACAAAAGTTATGTCAAGCCCTAGATAGTGTGTGTCTACATAGTACATAGTGTACCAGTAATTTGTATGTACAGTTTGTATTTTTGACACCCTAGTCTGTCTTAATTTTTGTGTCCATATTTTCCACATTATCCAGCATTCTGTATTTTTAGCTTTTACAGATTTTTTGCATTGTTTACATTTGAGAGTGATTGCATCAAAGTATGCACATTTTTTCAAACTAAACTAGGTACATTTTCTAAATGTGAAACTACTGGTAGATTTTGGATTTGGATATTGTAAGCAGGGTTGTTCTTAGTCTTTGGGCACTTAAAATGAGGATATGTAGTGCCCTAGGCAAAAGTACCTGTCTGTCCCTAATCCCATCTGTTTTGATCGGCTTTGGAAAAGAGGCCCTAGGTCTAAAGCACCTATTCATAAGAATAGCAGTGTTTCACAGGCATAGTTAAATTGCCAAAGAAGCAACCTAATTATGATTAATATTCCATAAACTAGCATCTGAAAAACTAAAATAAGCATTCACTGAAGATAGCGAGGCTTATGTAAGAGGATGGCTGAGCATAAGACCTTAATTAATTCTATGACTGATGTAAAAAAAATTTGGTTTGAAAATATATGATATAGTTGTACAGTTTATGAAGAGACCATAGGATGAACAGGCTGTCACAAAATTTAAAAAAATCAAATTACTCTCCATCAATTGCTGGGATCTTTTCACAGCTCTCTACATAATCATAATCTTTCTTGACTTTTTTCTGAAAATGCTAGGAGAGCTTGAAAAAAAGTGGCATCAATGAAAGAACAAGCATAGTCCAATTATACAAAAGAAAAATCGGCATAGTAAAATGCTCATTTTTTCAATTAATTTTTGGATGTTAGACATAGAAGTGTCCAATCCAAGTTAGCCCTATTGAAACCAATACAGGAACTGGTGCATTTGCACAGTGGTGTAAAAGAGGTAAGGGGGCAGTCCACATACTCAGATGCCGGATGGAGATGGCATCTACTGTACATTAAAGTACAGTGATACCTCATTATCTAAACTTAATCTGTTTCTGGAACTTGCTAGACTTCCCAATGGTTCAAGTTCCGAATCATTGTTTTGCTATATATGTCATATAAAATTGAAGGATTTATTGTTGGAGCCCAACAAATACAATTATTTACTTCCTTTTATTTTATACAAAATATTTAAATATACTCAATCTTAGAAGATTAAGTATATGTTTTCCAGCATGTGTAGTTCTTGTAATATAGCTATTTAAAATAATATTTTGTAAATATGGGTACTCCTTAGCAATTTTTTTCTATACCATTGCAAGGAGATATTTATTCTAAGAATAATACTTTACTTTATTTTCCCAATATGTGTGAATTATTTTAAAAGACTATAATTTTAGAATTTAAAATAATTAAATAAATAACTGACTTAAAAAGTCACAACTATATACACCAACATCTTCAATAGAAGATTTCTAATGCTAATGGTTGTGTTATTTATTACTGAAGAATAGATATATGTAAATGTATTGGTAGTGAAGAAACTCAACTTTTTCTATGTTATACAGCAAATAATAAAAAAAATCTGTTAAACCTAATTTTCAGTTTTTTTTTCATAGGGAAAGAATAAAAACGTGAATTTATAAATTAAAAATAATCAAACAAAAACCCAAAAACATAAATGAATATTAAATTTAAAGAAAATTAATTTTTTTTTTTAAACCAAAATCTCAAGAATGAAGGCTATGATGGCTGACAAATGTCCTGTGTTATTTTTTATTTTGTAGCAGCTTGGCCTACATTGTACATGCTATTTCATTTTAATACCATAAATAAAAAAAACTGATGTGATAGAAAAAAAATATATATATTCAGAATCAACTTGAAAAACTAATTTATTTGAAAGAATTTTGCTTTCTTGTAGTATCATTTTTTTGTATCAAACAGAGCTACTATGTTTAAAGCAGCTCAAATGCATTCATTTGTTTTTATTAACTTACAAAATGATTATTCATTCTCATAATGAATGCAAAAAGCAAGTTAAAACAATATATAAAAACTGTTATGAGTCTTTAAAGTTAAAAATTCATTACTCTCCGCATTTGTTTTTTTTGTGACTATGCCGTTCTTCCCATGGACTCCTCATATACTACTTTATTACTTCATTTTTTTTATTTTGAACATCTATTCTTGAGTGATAGCAAAGATTTTTACGAATGAAAATTGAAAGATTATGTGAATGGCCATTAGGTTTATAATTACTTCTGTATACAATCATTACTTCGTTAGTTGTTTAAGCTTTTACATAGGGTTCATGTATAGAATAAATTATATTTAATTTGATTTTCTTATTCTTCTTCTTATTTTTTAATTATAATTTGATTACTTCAACCAGTAATGTAAATTTTTTTTTTATAGGGTGTTGTTGTGCTCGAATTAGTATGGCCAGTTATAGTCATTGGGATTGTGTCAATCATGAGGACAGGAGTACCAGCAGTCAAATTCAAAGACTGTAAATTAATTTTTTTAAGTTATTCAACAACTGCACATACATTTTAAGTGAATTTACATCATTCGACTCTGCCTAGCTTTTAATGTAGCTTACAGCTAAATTAAAGCTATTAAAATAATTACATTATTACATTGTGTCATGCAGAACTAAAACACTTTTTTACTGGGATAATACTTTTTACTTCATCACTATTTTACTATTATGCAGGCTATTATCAAGCTCGTGCTATGCCCAGTGCTGGACTTGTACCCTTTTTACAGACTTTTGTTTGTAATTTAGATAACCATTGTTTTGCTAAGGAAGAGAAATTGGTTGCTTCTGAGTTGTTTACCAAAAAGTAAGCATCTTTAAAAAATCTTTAATCATTAACTTCAAGAAGATTCTGAACTGAATGCACTTGTATATTTTTTCTGCCTAGGTTCTATGCTTAGCAAATTTACAATTTATTGTTGTTACTACATCTAAAATATTTTGAATACTTTTTTTTTTCAGTTTGGCTGCAATGACAAATGATCTAAGTTCAATTTTTGCTTCTAATGAATCTTTAAACCTGCTTACCCTGTTTAATAATAGCAATGGGGTAATACATTTAGTCAAAACTGTTATAAAAAATAAAGAAGTTCTTGAAAAAATAGGTCAGTACTGTTAATAATGATTTCTGTTTCTTGCTTCTTTTCTTTTCATCAAACTTATTACTTTTAGGAAATTAAAATGTTATTTAGGTCACATAATTTTAATTTTTTCAAAGGCTAAGGAATATTTTCTTGTAATACAATATAAACTGAATATAAAATATAGTCTTTTTCAAATAGTTTAACAGTATAAAGGCTAACAATTTTGAATGTAAAGGCCCAATTTAAACTATAAAGATTTTTTTCTACAGAAAATATGACTTATCTGCAATATTATCTTAGAAATGTCACTCAAGTAAAAGTAATGTTAGTGAATGAATTGAAATTGCTCACAGCCTATGAAGCAAGTGATCTTTCAATGTCAAAGTTTAATTTAGCTAAGGTAATACAATTATTTCTTTTTGATCTATTATTACCAGTTTTAAATGATAATAAATTTTATCAAAGAATTTTTTGTCACGGAATTGGTTTTTATCTTTTGATAATAAAAAATGGATTCAATTTTGTTTAACATAAAAAAAAAGAAAAAAATTTCATCAGGTTTTGTTCTAATTAAATTGTTTACCTTACAGGTTCTCAATGTAACAAGCTTCACTAATCTTACTGGTATAATCTGTGATCCTAGCAAGCTGAAGTCTTTCATTTTATTTCCTAATATTTCAAACATTGTCAACATCTCAAATTCTCTATGTACAATTAATATGTCTGAAACTGCAGAGCTGTCAAACAAATTTATTGCACAGCTAAATTTATCATCTATAATAAGGGTTGTAAGTATTCATATTTTCATATGTCAAATGCACTGTCCCAAAAAAAAAATTGAAAATTTAAAGTTTTTTTTGTAATTAATTTTTTCTTAATTAATTATGTTAACAATAAATCTCGAATTTTGAATAAATCTCTGTAAAGTTTATTTTAAAATATGTCAGACAGTTACTTATTCTACTTCCTTTTTTTTCTCATCAAATCACTTCAGGTACAGCTCATTGAAGAAATAAAAGAAGTCTTTGTTTCAAATGGCTCTTTAAGTTTTGTTTTTGATGATGTGGCAAAGATGACTGATGTTTTAATGAATTCAGAGCTTGCCCTTGGAGTCATTGCAAAAATTGCAACATTCCCAGGTCTTTCAGAGGTGATTCAGAAACTACCAGCTTGGATAGATATTTTTTACCAATTTATCAATGTTGCTCCTAGGTAATTTCATGCTCATGTAAACTTCTTCATTTTATAAAAATTTCTTTTAGAAGTATTTAGCTGGTTGAATTTTTTTATTAAAATAAAATAATTTAATTTAACAAAATGATATTCATGATACTTAAAATCAACCTCAAACTTGCGTATATTTTTTCAAGCCCATAGTTAATTAGGTGATAGGGAAAGACAGAAATTTTATAAATTAAACTGTATTTAATTTCTTTTCAATAATTTTTAAACACATTGAACATTTTGATTGTAAATTTTTTAGTATATATCTTAAAAGAAAGAAAACTAATGTTTATAAACTTAACTGTACTTATTTTTTTTTCTTGTAATTTTAGTTTGAAAAATACAATTAGTAGTTTGAAACCTCTCCTGTTAGTGGCAGGGCTAGACACATCACAAATCTGGTCACTAATGGAAAATTTTATAACACTGGGTGAAAACTTAAACAAAGTAAAAGAAGGAAGCTGGTATGAATCTACAGAGGTAATGAAATATGTTCCAATTTCTTACCCTAACATTATACCCACACTATGATGGTGAATTTGGTCTAAAGAAGTTTTGTGCATAGTTTATCTGATTTTCATGGCTAAAAAAATGTATTTAATCATGGAAAATCCATTAAAATTTTGTAATAATTGTACTAAATAAATACAGGTTAATTGCATTTTTTTATCATATAATTTTTACACTATAGGTTAAGTACCGACACTTTTTTTTTTAATTTGCAGAAGTTTTTGGAGCCTATTAAAGCAATTTTTCAAAATGTAAAAAGTCTCTCAGCAGATGATTTAGGACAAACCACTTTAACTTTGCTGGAATTAGCTTCCTCTCTTAGTCAGTTGGCAAAAAACAGAACACTTTCTTCTAAGTAATACTTTATCTTGTTTGTGATAATATGCTCTGATTATGCCATAAATAAAAGACTATTAATTTGTAAATTAATAGATAAATTTTATTATTTAAGATTTATCATACTTGTATTTATATTAAAGTGTGGATTTAAAAAAACTTTGGCATTGGTTATTATGTCCTTTTTAGAGCAATTATAAACAGTGTTAATTTGCTCCAAAAAACACTGGAAACTCAACCAAGCTGGCCTATGTTGAAAGAGGGTGCTAATTTTATTAGCCAAGGGTTGGCATTGACAAATACTTTTACCAAGACATTTGTAGGTTTGTTGATACTATTGTTTTCTTAATAACTTGAAATCCTTAGTAGTTTTAATATAGTCAGATTTATCTTCAAACATAACTTAGGATATTCTCTCTTTTAATATAAACACATTTTATTTTAGATATAAATCAGAAACTTCAGAATCTTATTGAAACTAATCTAAGCTTAGCAACAAGCATTGATCAGGTTTCTGAAAAATATCCAGCAATTATACAATCATTTGTGCAGATGATTACAGATCCAAATATATTGGCAGTAAGTACTTAATGATGCATTATCAAAACAATCCATTGAAACTGTTTCAAGACAATCACCCATTAAATCAAAAGTAACAGTGAAATAAGTGTCAGTCATTAAAAAGACTCAAAGCTATAAAACTTTATATTTTATTTTACTTTTGATGATGGGTAAAAGTTTTGTTCTCTGTTGGTGTTGTCATTTTCTAAATTCTAATAAGAAGTAAATTTTGAAGATTGAATGACTGCAAATGAGTTGATTGTCAACCATTCTTGAATACCTAACAATTTATTGTACACTTAAGATTCATATGACACGTTCATAGGAAGCATTTTAAACTATCTCTTGCGTAATTTCTATTATTCAAATCTCTACTGGGTTTTATTTTTTTTATATATATCCTTATTTGTATCCAGTCAATAATGCTGGTATTCATTGGTTATTCCAGGCTTTAATTGTGAGTGGAAATCTTGAAAATACAGTATGTGAAACATTATTTTCCAAGCTGGCAGTAAACTTTAATGATTCTGATGTCAAGAGTATTGGTGATGTATTTTGCACTAAATCTCTGACTGAAGCATTATCTGAGTTAACCACAAGATTAAACCTTACAGAGCTGACAGACAATGTGAGTTCATTTTGTTCAGGGGGTTAATGAGCATTAGTTAAGATAAACTATTCTATTTTACTTAAATTTACTGTACAGCCCAAATAGTGTCAATCAAATATTCACCTTTTTATTTTACACAATTGGTTTCATTATTTTTTTATTATTTTTTTTTTAAACTTTTTGCAGATAAATCAAATTAACAGTTTAATACAAACAACAGTGAATGGTACCTTTTATGACCAGCCTGCAAACTTTACCAAAATTTATCTTCAACTCTCAGAAATCGTTTCCACACTTCAATCTTCTTTGAATATTTCTACTGATGTTTTCAGTAATGGTACTGATAATCAGGGAGACACAAATATCTTAAGCACCATTTTAAATACCGATTTTTTATCTATTGAGTGAGAGACCTTTTTTTTTGTATCTTTTAAAATTGCAATTGTAAATATTTTTAATAGTTGACAGAATTAAATTTTTGATATGCACTAATTTTTTACATTTTTTTTTTTCTATTTAGCATTTTTTCTTCTGTGAGTGATGTCATATATTTCTTCCAGCTTCCATTTATACAGGAAATCCTAAATAGTCCAGAAGTAACAGAATTGGCTGAATTTGTCTTAAACATAATTAGATTCAGTAATGAAGGTTAGTGATAAGTTTGCTGTTCTAATCTCATCCTTTGCCCCTAACAAGCTTCTTTAGGGACATTGCAGTGGATATGTTTTTTATTCCTATCCTTGTGTTGTTGCCAGTAGTTTTGCTCAGTTTTGTCCTGTCCATTCTTTAATGCTAACAATCAAGTTCTTTCTAGGACTGTCTGTCTTTCATGCTCCTTCCAGACTACCTTGACGTATGGTTTTGCAAAGGGTATTGTGGAGGGAAATATGACCAAATGTTATTAGCTTTTTAACTGTAGCTAGGGGGTGGTTATTGTTGATCCTTTTCTTGATATAGATGTTAGCTTTATGTCCCATGTATACATTTTAACTTTGTTTTAGCCTAAATAAAATAAACTTACCTATAATGACTATGTAGATACATATAAAATTTAATTTCTCACAATTTTTTTTTGCAGGTATTCTGTTTGTTTCTGACTTGTTCAAAAGAAATGTGAATATTTCAGACTATCTTATAAATGTTATGGGATTACCTAATATCGTAACAGATAATTTTCTCAATGCAAAAGTTAATTATAATGAGGTTTGTGGACTACCATCAGCTTTAAACTTTTTCCCTTGTGGAAAATCAGACTTAGTATATTGATTGCATCATATTTTTTTTAAGTATTCTTATCTGAGTTAAGATGTTAAACTGATTTTGTGTTTTTTCTTCTGCAGACTTATTTCCTTCAGCATTCTGTGCCAGATATTTTAAACATTTTCTGTAATCCTGACAAACTTTCAGTTATTATAAGTCTCCCCTTAAATTCACCTGTCAGTATTGCAAACATCAGTAGTTACCTTTGTAACTCACAAGTAAACATTACTGCTGAATATCTAAAAAATTCTTCTGAAAACTCCAGTGTAATTGGTGAAGTAAGTAATAGGGTTTTTTGTAAAATCTTAACACATGTATAATATTACAAATAATTTTTTTAGTAGGATTACATTATGAGTTTTATTAAGTGACGGGATGATTCATTGGATCTGAGAAACTAAAGAATCTTTTCTTTTTGCTTGAATTTTTTTATAATCAACATCGACTCACAGAAAATAGTGATCAAAATCCTAAATATTTTCTACACTTATGTTCTCTTAAATTTACCTTTAAATACTTTAAAGTGCAAGTTAATAAATATAATATACATCAAACTCTTATTCCCACTTCATGTGTGTCTGGATGTGCACATGGTACATGTATATAATTTGTCAATAAGCGTCTAAGTAATTTAGATATTATATTGTTGGATTCTACATTAAAAAAATGTTCACCCCTTATTGTATTTTAAAATTCACATAGCTTAAAAAGATTGGTCGTGCTGTTTTACCAGTGTGGAGAAATTTTCATGAATTAAAAGACGTAATCAGATTTTTCCCATTTACTTTCTTCATTACTTTGAGGATCAAAACCCACAAAAATTAGTAAAACAACTATTAATTTCTAATGAATTAGTGAATCAAGTAGTGTAATAGGATAATTTCCATAATATGTTCTATTTTGTGACTGTTGTGCAAGTTTTGAATAAGCTAAGGTAATTTACTTGTGTAAATATTACACCCAGATTTATCATGATATATATGTATAATGAAGTTGACAATTAATTATTATTTTTTAAGGATTATGTTTTAATTTAGAATAAAGAGAGTGGTGGATAGAGCTTAACAAGGAAACTGCTTCATACAACCCTGTAATGAGTTAGGGTTTTGTGTGATAAAGTATTATGCTTTTATCTTGAAATTATGAGATCATATGTAGAAAATGGAACTAAACAAGCAAAATAGCCTGTTTGACCATAAATGTTGTGAACAGGGAAATTTGCTACCATTAAGTTACTTTTCAGACTTTATGAACTTTAGTTCATATAAATCTAAACCCCACTGATAATAATGATAAATAAATACTACTTTTCTATTTGTTCTTCCTATAAAGCTAAAATCTACATATTTAACTTTTTCCTAATTAATTCATTAAAAAGAAAAGCTCATTAATCAATGTTCATTAAGATAAACCAGTGTTAAAAGAATTAAACTTGATTTTTTTTTTTTGTAAAGCCTTCTAGCAAAGATAGTCATGCATGATGTCAATGAGAGCCACATTCCAATATTTTATAAATACCATAAAGAGCAATATCATAGTCAATTTAATAAGATAAAGTGAATTAAGAAATGAAAAAGCAAAAAAAAAAACTGACACCAATGGGAATAGTGCTAGAAATTCCTCATCAAGAAATCTGTGGATGGAAATGTTCAAAGTCCATTCAAATTTATTAACTTTACATCTTGTCAAAGATTATGTAGCTGAATAACTGAAACCACTACTCACACAGCTAATTGATTAGTGCTAGATAAAAAAATATTTTTATTCTGTTTTGATAAGCATAGAATTGTTCATTGACTTATAACATTGCAAAAATCAAGAAGAATAACACAATAAAAATGTTAGAAATGGTATAAAGTTTGGAGAAAAATTAAAAAAAAAAAGAATTGGCCTCAAATAAAATTGGCTTATGAATTATTTCATGAATAAATTTATTTCTATTAAAGTTTTATCCAATTTATGCCAAAAACATTGGTACATTTTTTTATGTACTTCGTATGTACTATAATTTTAACAGCTATTGTTTTTCTATCAGCTGCAATCTAAATCTACCAACAATATCACAAATGACCTGATTGATTTACTCTCATATTCGATGGAATTTTTCACTAAATTTTCTGATGTCACCAAATTCATCACAGCCATATTAAGTAATGACATTCCCAGCTTCTTAAAAAACAATATCTATGTTGTAGATAAACTTTTAGTGAACAGCAACTTCACAGAGATGGCCGAAAGGTATTTTTTTTTACCAGTAAAATTTAAGTTTTTTTTACAGTAACATAATTTTTGGTTTAATTCCAAAAGTTTCATTAAATTTTTTTAAGCTCAACCAATCCATGTTTTGTTCTAGCCTTCAGGTCATGGTGGACATTTTGGCCAAAATTAATCCTTTTGATAGCAATGCGATTAGGATCTATACTGATGCTCAGAAAATAATAAATGGTCTTAAAGGATTGGATATCATTAAAGAATATTTCCTGCAACAATGTAATAAATTTTGTAATGTTTATGTATATGTTATTTAATTAATCGTTTGCTCCAATCATCTTGTATGTAAGTTGGTCATGATAAGAGGCGAAAATTTATATTTTAAAAAAAAAGACTATTAATGTTTCTCTATTTTGTTTTGTTTTTTTCCACAGTTCAGGTGAAGAGTATGGTGAAATTATCTGACAATATGACAAACTATCTAATGACAAATTTTGGATTTAGTGAAGAGACTACACAAGGACTATTAAATGCTTTTATTTCCACCAGTTTGGTTGGTTCTGATAGTTTCTAAGTCTTTAGTCTACTATTTGCTTTATTTAAGCAGATATTTAAAAAAAAAAAGAAAAAAAACAAGCATTTCATGTACTGTGAGAGTTTTTATGTTTCTTTAGTTACTGGCAGATTTCAATCACAGTGAACATTCCTGTGTTGCTGTGATGAATAGACTTATGTTCATCAATGTCACAAAAGTCTTGATAGAAAGTATAACCAACGAAGTTTGTAGATTGAACTCTACACAGTTAGAGAAACTTTCAAATGCTTTTCCAATGCATATTGAAATTTTTTCTTTGATTAATACAGTAAGTAGCTTTCTTCATTTTCTAAAGCAATTCTTTTATGTTTTAAAAGACAAGGTTATATTTTTGTCATAAATGCTACTGATAAGTTTTAAATAACGTAAAAAAAATTTTTAAGCATATTGTCTTTGTTTTTTTTTGTAATTAGGGTGCTTTAGTTTCTATTGGATACACTGTTTCATAGCCATTTATAGAGTGCTAAAATATTTTTAAGTATTTTTTATTTAACACAGTATTTAGCCAACACAGTGCAGTCCATTCTACAGTCAACGAACTTTTCCAATGACCAGTTGATCGACCAAGCTAATGATATAGAAAGAGGACTGACAAATATGATAAATGCATATGACATCGTAATTCAGGCTCAAGATAAAAATATCATTCTGAAATATTTTTATGATGCAGCTATAAGTGGTAAGAACTTTCTTACTCTATGAATGTAATTACCAAGAAATCGTGATGAGCCCATTAGAAATCAGGCATCATAGTAAATCTTTTAGTTAAAACAAAACTGTAATCATTTTTTTATATTAATTATTACCAAATCAAAAAAAAATATTTTTTTTTATTAAATACTTATCTAAATGCAATTTTTTTTTTCCAAAAAACTGTATATAAAAGAGATAATCTTCTTATTTAAATGAATTTTTAATAGGCATTCTTTTTAAGTTAATGTATTGTAATGAGGACTTCTATTAAAGTAATTTCTGTGCCACTTTATTTATCCACCGCTGGTATCAATTTAAAAAAAAATACTAGATAGCATGAATGGCTGGTTTCACTAAGCAGTTAGTGGGGATGGGTGTTAAAGGGCTTGACTGTTTACCTGAGGGTCCCTGGTTTGATCTTTGGTGAGGACATATGGATATTTCAGGTCATGGCTGAAGTCCCTGCTATATCTCCCATGGTGCCTCCATGGTCATTGCTCTATTGGCTATGATTGGGGTGAAAGAATGGCATCATAAAAATAGTCCCATTGGTGGTTTTTAGGATCTAAGAGATTTCATCTTATCCTTTCAGGGACTTCACACACTAAGCAACATTACTACATTCAGAATTTAGAAAACATATCAGTTATGTAAAAATGTCTCTAAAGATATACCATAAAAAAAATGCATCAATAAATGGAGTTACTTTTCCTTTAGGGTATTATTTTTTACAGATTTCTGTGAGTGATGTAGACAACTAAATTCTATATATCATTCTATTACTTCATTACTTATTGATCTGTTTATTTAGGAACATTAAATTCAGACAGTGTGACAAAGGGCTTTTGTGGAAGAACAACTGATGATATTTTCTCTTTCCCTCCTACTCCTGGAGTTTCATTTGCTAGTCAGGAAAACTTGTTAGATAAATTTCAGCAAGAAACTAGTGAAGTAATTGAGGATGAGCTACCGGGTAAGTTTACTTGCGTTAAATGATCATTTTTTTTTTTTAACGTTTTTCTTAAAGTATTTTTTTTTTAAAAACTCCACTGTCATGATCTCTTATTTTATAGGTCAGTTCTGTATGGATGTCTATCGATCAATCAAAACCTCTGATTTCGGAACTATCATTTGGTCATTTTTCAAACCTCTCTGGAGAGGCAGGATTCTCTATACTCCAGACAATGATATAACAAGAGCCATAATATCAAAAGTGAGGAGAATTCTTTTTTTTTTTAACATATGATAGTCAACTATTATTAGCTAATTTTTTAAATGCTATATAAGAACATTACTTCACGCCTGTGATTGCCAACAGAACAATGGAAGGTTAAAAAAGCTCAGTAAATTCGAAGTTATAAATACCAGTGTTAAGTCACACCCAGACATGATGTGCCTAAGGCACTGGGCTCTGATATATAACTGGAGTGTGCATTAATCATATTTTACTATTGGTAGTCCTTAATAGGGCGATTTTTTTTACTTGCTTATATTAACAAATATAAATAAGCTTTTTTCCTAGCAAAATTTCTTTAACTATTAGCTTTCATATACTAAAATTTAGATATCTAGGGACCTCAAGAATTCCTTGTTTTGCTACAATAATATTGTTATATATTAATGTTATCAATGTTCTATTCTAATTGATGTTTGGTTTGTTTACCATTGTAAAAAAAACACCTGCGAGAAAAAAAACTGTAAGCTGTAGAAATGCAAATGATCGCTGTCCCAAAACTCTGGTGTATCAGCCCAATGAACACTCTAGTTATTATAGGTCAGGGGTCTAAGGTCTTACAAATTCTAAAATAAGGAAATCTGGATGTGAGAATCTGCAGAATCCACCATTTGATTAAATCAAAATGATAGATTCATACAATAATTATATTGCTATATATATATATATATTGTTTTTTTACATGTATATTTTTTTAGGCAAACAAAACATTTTTAACCATAGAAGATACATACAGACTTTCTGCTGTTTGGTCTAACAAGACACAAAATCTTCAATTATTGATGCAACTGGCAAATGATATGAAAGTAAGTCATTAATCATTTTATAGATTTAACTATTATAAATTTATACTGCTATTAACATCTTACTTATCAGTCCTTTTCTTCTGTTGTTGCAACTTTTTTTTATTTAATATTAATTATAATTGTTCTAAATTTATTTTTCACTGCTGTTAATTTTGTTTTCTTTTCAGGGTATTCTTAACTTTGAGTTTGTTCAAGAAATGATTGCATCCTTGGGGATTCAAGTAGATTCTCTTCTTTCTAGATATACAGAGAATAAGAACAATTCTTTCAGTGCTGACTATCTGAAACTTTTACAGTCAGCTGCAGAGTTTATCTCCAATTATAGTTCTTGCATACAGACTAATCGGTTCCAGCCCGTTTCCAATGAATCAGTTTTGCAAGAGACAGCTTACCAATTATCCAAGACGAACATGTTTTTTGCAGGTTTTATTTGTTTGTTGTTGTTTTTTTCTCTCTTAGAAATTTTTTATCTTTATTGTGGAGATCACAGCCCTTCTTTTAAAAGATTGGCCGAAAATTGTGAAGTTAGGATGAATCACTATTTTAATGTCATTTACAGGCATAGTTTTTTTTAACACAAGCGATGTTGCTGCTGATTCTTCTAATCGAAGTCGTAGAGATGCTGGTAGAATAGCCATTACCAAGCAACTTGGTTATAGATTACGAATGGATGTGGATAATGTTATGACTACTGATTATCTTAAGTTACCGTAGGTGTACAAAAAATAAAAATGCTTCATGTATTTGATTAGTTAACTTTCACTAGATTTTAATAGATGGAATAACTGGATTATTGTAATCTGAGTGACTGCAAAATAATAATTACACTGGTCTGCGTATGAAAATTTTTTTCCTGAGGTCTGACTTTTTTCAAATGTTTCTAGATCATTTTCTTTTTGCTGATTTCAAAAATGTAACTGGTTTTTTTTCAATCGGGTCAGGTTTTTATTCTATATCAAATATAAAATTACTGTTGTAATGTAAGTTGAAGAGTACAGGTCGAAGAAAAAATTAAAGTTATTGTGGAAGAAATGGTTTTTTTTCAAAAAGATTTTCATCTGTGATCTGCATCTGGATCATCTCTGTTGAGGCACCAGCAGTAGTCAGCAGCAATATTTACATCCCAGCGTCCCTGGTATCGCTCTTCCATCACACGAATGTCTTGATGGAAACGCTCCCCCTATTCTTCACTCATATCTCCGCAGTTGTCTGGAAAATGGTCTAAATGTGAGCTGAGGAAATGCATTTTCACAGACATGCGTGCTCCAAGAGCTTTGAAGCCATTAAGTAGCTCCTTAACCATCAGTTTGTAGTCTGGATTTCTGTGGTTACCAAGAAAATTCTGGACAATAGACTTGAATGCATGCAATGCATTGAGTTGAGTTGATTTTTATTCAGACTTTCCTCAAACTTGGCATCTTTTACCAACTCCCTAATTTGTGGACCATCAAAAATCCCTGCTTCCAATTTGGCCTCACTTATACATGGAAATTTTTCCTTGAGGAATGCAAAAGCTTGGCTTTTTTTGTCTAATGCTTTGGCAAAGTTTTTAATTAGGCCAAGTTTGATGTGTAATGGTGGAAGTAAAATTTTCTGAGGGTTGACAAGAGCATTCGAAAGAACATTATAGGAACCTGGTTTCAGATGAGGTCTTGCTGGCCAAAGGCATTTTACATAGTGCTGAATGTCTGCCCTGCTGTCCCATAAAGAGAGGAAACATGGGTACTTTGTAGACCCAGCACTAGCGCTATAACTTTAAGATCCCCACATACCATCCAGTTGTGATCTTTATATTTTAGATTATTCAATAAAATGTCCATGTTACTACAGTTTTCTGATATTTGCACTGAGTAACCCACTGGAACAGAAGCAACCTTATTGCCATTGTGCAGAAGCACCGCTTTCAAGCTTCCACAGGAAGAATCGATGAATAACCTCCATTTTGCAGTAAAAAATTCCCTTAGCCCTATCGGGGCAGATGAAGTGTAGAATTCATCTGTTTCTATGACCTCGGCATATGAAGGGATTGTGTGGTTAGCACAACGCCCAGCTGCCTTTACTTCCCCAACTTAAAGTCGGGTACCCATTTAAAGCTGGGTGGACTTGTGGGACGAGTTTGCACCAAATTTCACCTGGAAAAATTCCATGGGCCTCACCGAGGATTGAACCCAGGACTCTCAGGTCGACAGTCGAGTATCTACACCGCTCGGCCATCCGTCCCACCCGTTTTGCAGGGTCATATGATAATCCCATAGTTTCAACAAGACTGTTGGTTCCTCTTGCTCCAACGTTGTAGACCCGCGACACATGTTTTACAGCATATGTGGCGTGCAAAGGGTTTGTCCTGATTGCCAAGTTTTACACCAAAATAAGCATGATAGCTTTTCTTAACAAAATTTGTGATTGGTAACTGCCTGTATGACAAAGTGACTGAACCACATATGTAGCAGAATCTGTTTGGATCGTTTTTACACTTTGATCACAAAACTATTGGAGCAAACAGTTTTTTTTAAATCACTCGTTGCTTTCCATGCTTGTAAATAAAATTAGCAAGATGCTTCTAAAAAAAAGTAGATGGCAAAATTTTACATGCAAATTAATATAAGTTAGCAACATACAAGATTAAAAACATATTTTTATATTAGTTAATAACTTAAAGCTTCACATTCAATGAATGCTCCAAATAAATTGAAACTTCTCGCTATCTCTTATGAAAATAAATAAGATCAAGAAAAGTATTTATTATTAGCTGTTTAATAAATTGCTAAAATTATAAAAATGGGAATTATATCGGTTGTTTCCTCACTTATTGCCAGGTACTGTAGAATGTAGTTATTGCAGCAACTTTATAAATTCAAGTAGAATAAAAACTTGACCTGATTGAAAATACCAGTTACATATTTGAAATCAGGAAAAAATAGAACTAGAAAAATTGGAAAAAAAACTCAGACCTCAAAAATCACGCAGACCTGTGTTATTTAAAAAAAAATATGTCTAGAATTAAAGAAGGCTATAAGAAATTGTAACTTCTATTTATAGAATACAAAATTTCAGAACTTCATCTAACTCCAATCTAACCAATTTTCAAGCATTAAATAAAGTTTGATATGTCAGAATATATAATTGAAAATTGGAATCAGTTATTAAAAAAGAAATCCATAATTAGAGTCAATTAATTTTGTGGAACAGTCCCATCACTGATAGTTACAGAATAAATTTCAATTATGAACATCTTCCTTTCTGATTTCTAGGATTGAGTATATGACTTCTGAAGCAAACTTCATTGAAGAGATGCGCTATCTCAGAGGATTCATCTATCTTCAAGATATGCTGGACAATGCAATCATAGACCTTCATAAAAATCAAAGCCTAACAACACCTGGCATCTTTATTAAACAAACTCCTTTCCCTTGTCATCACTCAGATAGGTTAGAATTATTTAACTTAGTCTATATATATTTAACTTTATCATATAAAATTAAAATTATTTTTGATTCATTATATTTTAAGTTATCAGTAATTTATCTGTATAATGCATCTCATGAAAACAAGCTTTACAGCGTAAATATCTATTTTCTTTTTTTTTTAAATATGCCTTAACACGAAAAAAAAAACTTTCTCACTACTCACTAAAGGCTACCATTTAACAGAAACAAAAATAAAAATGCCAGTAATTTCTCTTCTTACATGCAGAGTCAGAGAAAAAAAAAGTTTAAAATTATCCCAGCTTCTAGGTTTTGGTAATGTAGTTTAAATGTAGTGTAGATATTTTTTTTGCATGGAGTACAAATAAAGTTAAACACAAATTTATTGTTTTATTTCTGAAATACCTTGATCTAATGAAATAACAAACAATAGGGTGAGGTTAAGTATTATGGAAGATAACTTAGATTTCAGTCATATGTTGAACTCCATACATTTTTTCTTTTCAGCTTGGTTTATATTATAGGATCCTACTTTGTGCCAATAATGATGATCATTGTATTTGTGGCCATACTTGCTGTCGCTACCAACATTTTGGTTTATGATAAAGAGGGTGGCCAAGAAGAGGTAATACCTTTCAAAATTAATATTTTGAGAAATACAGAAGGCTCGGCTCTCTTATATGGTTGAAGGCCATGAGCCTTTCTATAAGTTGTTTTATTCTTGCCCC
Organism: Bulinus truncatus; assembly: GCA_021962125.1. Lineage (NCBI taxonomy): Eukaryota > Metazoa > Mollusca > Gastropoda > Planorbidae > Bulinus > Bulinus truncatus. The sequence goes on from JAGDYQ010000080.1 coordinate 80,382, forward strand.
ACCTAAACAATTAAAAACATTTTACTTTAAACCAAAATCCACTTTTTAGAGCATTTTCGAAAAAAAATGCTCTATTGTCCCCGTTTTGTCTGTCTGTCTGTCTGTCCGTCATCACCCTAGATCTCAACAACCATAAGTCCTAGACCCATGATGTATATATCATTTTGTAGGTCTTGGCCTGCCAAGAAATGACTTTTTTCCATTTCGCGATCTGACCTCTCAGGGCCGTAAAAGGGGCCTTATAAAGTACCGTTTTTTACTATATAAGCTATATTAATAATGGACCGCCCTATATCTCAGCAACCATAAGTCCTAGACCCATGATGTATATATCATTGTGTAGGTCTTGGCCTGCCAAGTGTACATCAAAAGTCCATTTCGCGATAGGACCTCTGAGGGCCGGGCTTCAGGGCTCCTAAGGGGCTTATATATTATATATACACCTTGTACGTTCAATAACCCATTCATTTGGTGCGAAATACTGCAGCACGTAGTTTCACCAACATTTATTAAGAAACTCATCAAATGAAATAGTAAGCTTGTGTTCTGAGTTTAATTGAAAGTATCAGAGCTATGCAACAAATGTTTTCAATTATGAGTCCTATTTCAGTAACCACAAACCACTTGTAGTTAGATTTAAGAGAAAATAATTTTATTTTTCAAATATAAAGAAACGTCTTTATAATATTTTTTTTTACAGATGTATGCATTACACAATTGAATTTATAAACATTTCCAAAATTTACAAATATTTACTGAAAGCTAACAAACGTACTGATACATAACATGAAAATGCGCTAACACGTCCTGTGTCCAGAATGGAACAGGCTTAATTGCTTGTTTTGTATTTACGGATAATCACTTTATAATTAGGGAATAGGTGATCATGCAGCCTAGAGTGCTAGACTACAGAGTTAAGCCAGCTTTATGCTTTAAATGGCATATTTTTGTGGGGGAGATTAAAGGTGCTGGGTGTTGTGCTAGCCACACAATCCCTCAATATGATATGGCTTCTGAAACAGATGAATTCTTCACTTCATCCGCCCAGATGAGCCCTTACGGGCTTAAAGGAGCTTTACTTTTTTTTTTATTTACTTTCTAGCTAAGCTGCATAGCATGAATGCCAGAAAATCGCCAGCTAGATATGACTCTGCTTTAGTCATGCTATATGCATCAAAATGCTTTAAATGTATTAAGTGTATGTACAGAAATTATCACAAAAATAAATAAAATGTACCATTTTTGTTTTGTAGGGTGTTAGATCTATAAATACTTGTACATCTCTTATGAAGATGTCATATAAAATTCTTTGTTGTACCTCAGATTTGAACAATTTTTTGTTTTTTTAAGAGATTTTTTTTTTCATTTAACAGGCTCTCCATGTTATGGGCATGATGAAAGGGCTTAATTCACTGGCATGGTTCTTTTGCACTATGTTCATCATGAGCATTATATCCATCATTATTGCTGTTATGCTGAAGTGGACACAAGTTTTCTTCTACACTGACCTGTCCATTCTGTTTTTGCTACTTTGGTTTTTCTGTTTAAGTTCTGTTATATTAGTGTAAGTCTCTTTTAAAAATAGTTTTTTCTCAATCCCTGTCTCATTTCTAAATTTTAATTTTTTATTACTAATATTATTAAACAGACTAAGATGTAATTAATGTAATTGAAGCTAGCTTAGGTAGAAATTATTATAAATTGGAATGTGTTCTTTCAAAACATGGGAAATCTAAACATCATTTCATCAAAATTTCAGGTACACTGTCTCAGCATTTTTTAATCGCACCAGCATGGCCATCTTGTTTGTATTAATTGTGTTCCTAATGACGTTTCTGCCATACACTTTAGTCATAGGATTGGAGATGAATATGAAACTTCAACATAGACTTTTGGCGGTAAATTTATGAAATTAGTTTTTTAAATAATTTATTCGTCATCTATAAATATTTATCATGTAGGTTATTATTTTCTTCTGTTAGACAAGGTAGGCGTGGTCGACGGTCAAAAATTGTGTTTATTGATGAACATAATAGAATGAAATGAATATATATATAATCCAGTGAAGTAATATAAATTAGGCCAACACATTAAACTTTAAGTTCAAATATCCAGACTCTGAATTCACAACATATTATCCCCATATGAAAATATCACACTCCACCTTAGAAGTAAAGGTAGGTCCTCTCACCTCGAGAGACCTGTGTACACTGCTACAATTTCTCATTCTTCCCCTTTCTCCACCTGGACATTCACTCACTTCAATCTCACTATTTATTTCACAAACACACTGAGTTCATGCACAGCTCAGTCACACACACAACACACAGAACACATCCATGACATCTCCCCCCTCTCTTCAAAAAAATGTTATACATTTTTTTTTTTTTTTTTTTTTTTAGTTACATACATAACTAATACATGATTACTAATAATATCCAATAGTCTCCATAAGATAAAAAATTTGCAAATTTATCCGACTATGTTCAATAGAATGATAAAGTGTCACAAGCAATATCTACAAGTTTCAAACAACAATTGTCAACATAGAGACTCAAGGAAAAAAAACATTTTGATGATCATACAAAATAATCCGATAGTCTTTGTTCAGAAAAAACATCATGATCATATAAAATAATCCGCTAGTCTTTGTTCAGAATTCGTTCCCAAACAATTAAGAGTCTTGACAATCTTATGTCATCTAATGCATTAACTGTATGTTGGTGCTGATGTTAATCTGCTTTTCACATCCGTGAGGGTGTGAGATCATCACCGCAAGTGGTGAACTGTTCCTGTGAAACCTCAACTTTCTTTGGTGCTTGTCTTCAACGTGTACAAAAAACAATTATCGAGCTCCTTTTCGTCATGTGTGCAACAGCAAAGGACAACGGTGTCTTCTCCTATCCTACCATTAAGGTACATGCCATGAATTACACAGATCATATAGTCATCATTTACATCGTTGTAAAACCACAGCTGGACTATAGCTTTCTCAGCTTCACATACGTCATATGTTAACGTCATATATTGGCCACTCTTGCCTGACCATCCCTGAATTTTCGCATCCAGGACATACTTTCATGTAATATTCTTTTATTTTTTATACGGAAGACAAAGCCACTTCCTGCTCGTAAAATTTTTCTCTTCTGTATTTAAACAGAGGATCTCCTTTTGTCCAACAGTGCCATCGGTAGCCAGTTTTATAAAACTTAAAAAGTCATTGTTTCTATCCTGCCATGGAAGGTCTTTTATTGAAAACTGTTTTACTGGCTTGTTATTGGTATGAAATTGATCTTTGGGACAGGCTAATTTGTGAAGCTCAAAGTCAGCCTCCATTTCTATACTAGCTTCAATGTCTAAAGGACCTATTCCTGTGCATATTTTCTCTCTTGAGATAGGAATTGCTCTGGATGTATCATTGTTATCGGTATGTCTTATTCTAAAGAAATTCAGGACTACTTGTACGACATACCTTACATAGTGTAGTAATATATATTTCCTTCGCTTACAAGTCCGATGACAAGTATTATTCTTTTCATTTAATGAGCCATCTGTCATGGCTTCAGAAAATTCATTTGCATCAACCTTGGTAGCTAACTCTTCGATTGTATCTTGTTTAACCTCGGGAGATAATTCTTCAATTGTTTCTTGTTCAGAACATTCAGTTGCATATTGTTTAGGGCTTATATTACATTGTGTAAAATGTAATTGAGAACTTTTTTTTCTATTAGTTGCATATTGTCTGGCTGAAAATACCTTGGGTCGTGTACTATCTTTTTCTACTTGTTCTTGCTGAGCCTGTTCATATTCTGGTGCAGAATTCTCTTGGGGATGGATAACCATAGCTTCATTAGCTACGTCATATTTACTAACTGAGGCATGAATAACTTTTTCTCTGGTATCACTTGATGAATTAGCAGAAACTCTTGTAGAAAAAACTGTAGGTGAAATATCCAAGGGCTTGTTTCTTTGTTCATTTCCATCTGACCTTTGATTTTCATTAAATCTTTCAGGTCTTTTAATAATAGGGCTTGGCTCAAGGCTTGCTGAATTTTGTTTTGACAGTGGTCTAGATCTAGTGGGTGCTGCTTTTTGCGAAATTTCCTTCACACCCTGATCATTATTTTCAGTGTCTTTAATATGTTGAAAATATTGTTCTAAGAATTTATCTTCCTTCTGTAATTTGATCAGTAGATCTTTGTTTATGTCCATCATTACTGTTTGGCTGATATCACAATTTACTGTTTTGATATTCTCATTGTTCATTTTGTCAGTTGCAGATCTAGTCAAAACATTCATATGACTGGTCTCAATTTGTGACATTGAGGTTTTGTTGCTCAATTTATTTTTCAAATTATGTTTCAATTGTTCATAGTTGTTTATGTTCGTGAAAGCAATGTTTTGAGCTTTCTTATGTCCTTGAAGTTTTTTGATGATATAAGCTGATCTATCTTTGTTAGGAATGTCATTTTGATTAGCTATTGTATCAAATTTTTCAATATAATCAACTATGTCCTCTGTGCCATTCCAGTTGTATAGGTTGTTAAATGAGGCAAATACATCAGGGTCTGGTTCTTTATTTGGATTTTTGTACTCGTTCACCTTTTTCCTCAAGCCATGTTTTGAATAATGCGTTGGAGTTGTCTGGTTTCGCATTTGGTATATTCCCAACTATTAAACTGGCTACAGGTGATGATAGAACTAAGGCATTGATTTTTCTGGAAATCCAGGGAGTGTCTATGTCTATTATAGCTGTAAGACATATGACTTTCTGGCCATCTCCTAACTTTATGTGTTCAAGTTTATCAGTCATTTGATCTCTATGAACTAATTTCTCATCAACTATCACCGTTGTGCAACCGGAGTCACGCAAACACATTACAGGATTGTTGTTTACGAAACATGGATAAAAGATCAAGTTGCCCTTGTTGTCAAGCATGGTGGCGACTGTATTTTCATAAATCTGTCTGTTGTAACTGCGGCCTCTTTCTATGCGGTTTTTTTGTGGGCTCACATTAGGTGATTGTCTTTTCTGACTTTGATATTGTCTCATTCTGTGATCATTATATTGAGATCTAGGCCTATATCTGTTGTAATTTGATGCATGATTATAATTCTTTCTATACCTGCAGTAATATTGTATATGTCCAGGCTGACGACATATATAACATAATTCTGGAGATCTGGTGGGCAGACTAGTGAATCTTCGTTGGTTTGTTTGTATGGCATTGAAAGATTTTTGTTCAATACCAAACAAAGGGATGTCGTTGTTGCTGTCTTTGAAGTCTGACATGGCACTTATCAACTGCTGTTTAGTATGTACTTTATGTTGTTTTATGAAGCTGTATAGTTGAGGACTACTTTGAGTTAATATTTTATCTACCAAGAATAATTCAATAATCTGTTGAGCATTTCCTCCATCTATGCCTGACATTTTTATCCAATTTATTAAGTGGGCCTCAATGGTGTTGATAAATGCTTGGGGATGTTCATTAGGCTTCATTACTGAGTTCTGGAATTGGTTTCTATAGTGCTCCTCTGTTTTATTATAGTGCTGAAGCAAGTATTTTTTCACCATGTCATAGTTGCTTGCGTCTTCGCTTTTAATGTTGTTAAGGGCTGCTTGCGCTTCATGTGTCACAGATTCATATAGATACACTATCCATTCACTTTTATTAATATTACTTAATGCGAATTGCGTCTCCATGATAGAAAAAAAACTGTCGATGTCCCCATGCTTCCCATCAAAATGCGAAGTTTACGTTTAGGGACATTGAATATTGAAGATTTATTATCTGACTGTTCTGTATCTTTTTTTATTCTGTGTATAGCTTCGATTTCAGCCATTTTCAATTTGAATTCTTGCTGCCTGTCAAGTTCTTCTTTTTCAGCCTGACGTTTTCTGTCTTTTTCTTCCTTCTCGGTTAGTTGCAGTCTGTTTTTGTCATCGTTTTGACATTCCCGTACATACTTTGCTAATTGCGTACCTTTTAAGCCCATCAATTTACCATCTTGAATATACCTGTTGGCGTCTTGTTCCATTATGAATTAATATAATAACATACAGAGTCAAAATGTCATAATAGTATCGCTGCTATAATGTCATAGGTTAACACCGCGGCCACCATAATGTCACAGATGGGTTCACTCTAGACATTATAAAATAAAGGTAGGCGTGGTAGACGGTCAAAAATTGTGTTTATTGATGAACATAATAGAATGAAAGGAATACAAATGAATATATATATAATCCAGTGAAGTAATATAAATTAGGCCAACACACTAAACTTTAAGTTCAAATATCCAGACTCTGAATTCACAACATATTATCCCCATATGAAAATATCACACTCCACCTTAGAAGTAAAGGTAGGTCCTCTCACCTCGAGAGACCTGTGTACACTGCTACAATTTCTCATTCTTCCCCTTTCTCCACCTGGACATTCACTCACTTCAATCTCACTATTTATTTCACAAACACACTGAGTTCATGCACAGCTCAGTCACACACACAACACACAAAACACATCCATGACACATTGCCACAACGTAAAGATTGTCATTAAAAAAAAAACATTTCAAAACTGTTTTGGATCAACATATGCCATAGAAAATCTTTATGGACGTTTTTTTTTTAATTGTTACTTTGTTAATTTATAATTTAAGAGCTTGGCTTCAACGACAGCATTTTGCTTTGGAAGTTTAAAACTCGCTAATTTTGAGGCTAGTGGTTTTGGTGTCCAATGGGTAAATATTAATCAGGCTGATGGTGAAAATATGAGTGTAGCCTGGTCTTTTGGCATGATGGTGATTGATAGTGCAATATATCTTCTCATTGGATGGTATGTCAGACAAATCAAACCAGGTAAACAACACTTCAAATCAATATTTTTATAGTTCAATTTTTGATTTCTGTAGATTGATTGCAAGTTTTACATTATTTAAAAAAAAAAAATCTGTTGATATTAGTGCAGAGTAAATTTTATTATGCTCATCTATACATGTTAAATGTATTGAATTATACATTGGTATCTAGTTCTTTGTTCATTCTAAATTCTTTTTGCTTAGGTAAATACGGCATTGGGCAACCTTTGTATTTTCCATTCAAACTGTCCTATTGGAGAAGTTGTTTTGTGAACAGACCAATGGATTGTGCTATCCCAAATACACAGCCCATTATGACAGGTAGATCTTTATATTAAATAAAAATCAAAAGCTCATACATATATTAATGCAATTTTTTTCTTCGTTCATTTAAAAAAAAAAACATTTATTAGTGAGCATGTTTTTTTTTAATACTTTGCAACCCCATTTTAATTTCACATCTTATTTATCGTCATTGCTTTCATAATAACCTCAGTTGGCTGTCTTGAAAAGAAAATGATTTAATAAAATTTATCATCTATAAATTTTCTGATTATTGACTCACAAGTTATATTTTTGTTATTAGGCACGCTGTTTGAGCCTGCCCATGCAAATGCTCAAATCGGCATTGCAGTTGACAACATCAGCAAAATCTACAGCCACAAAAAGAAGGCATTAGATAATGTTTCAGCCTGTTTCTATACAAATCAGATCACAACACTTCTTGGACCAAATGGAGCAGCTAAAACTACAACCATGTAATACCAAAGACTTGTTTAAAGCTTGTTATCTCTTGTTTGCTATGTAAAACGGCTTTCATTTAGCTATTAACTAAATTATTCATCAATTCCAGAAAAATCATTTGTGGCTTGTTACCTCCTACTACTGGCCACATATATCTGAATGGTGAAGAATTGGGAGCAATGCATAATATTCTCGGCATGTGTCCACAGTACAATACTTTGTTTAATTAGTAAGTGCCAGTTGATTAGAAAATCATAATCCTGTTCATAAGTTATTTTTAATAATATTACTTTCTGACTTGAAAATGGATACTTTTGTCATAGAATTATTTTCTTAAATGTATTCTAGTAAAAATTGGCATTCATGTTTTCCCCCACAGTATGACAGTAAAAGATCATATGGAATTCTACGGTGCTATAAAAAGTGATCTGACTAAAGCGCAAATATCAGCTGAAATTACTGAGTAAGAGAACGGACACTCAGTCATCAATTTATGAACATTTTTGCTATTTAATTTCAATTTATACTTCTCACCGCAAGAAAGTGTTCTAAAAGAAAAATAAAGATTTTCATTCTTACTGAATTTTATTTTATTAATGACAGGCTGCTAAAAGAAATTGATCTCTTGCATGCCAGAGATGTTCCTGTGAAAAATTTGTCTTATGGCATGAAACGTCGTCTTTGTGTAGCGCTGGCATTTGTTGGTGGCTCTAAAATTATTATTCTCGATGAGCCAACCAGTGGAGTTGACCCTAATGCTCGAAAACATATATGGAATCTAATAACGAGAAACAGAGAAGGTAACTAATAGTTTTTTTGTGTTTCCATTTTATTTGAGAGCTCTTAATACTGTTACCATGAAATGCTCTGCCTTTATTCTTCTTAGTTTTTTTTTTTTTTTTTTTTTTTTTTTTAATAAAAGTTTCAGTTCAACAACTTTCTTGTTTCATTTAGAATAATTTATTTGTAAATTTGTAAGGCCGCACAATATTACTGACAACACACCACTTGGATGAAGCTGATTTTCTGAGTGACAGAATCGCTGTTATGCATCAGGGAAAACTCATCTGTTATGGTTCTCCTTCATTCATTAAATGGTCTGTTGGAGGAAACTACCGTCTAACTGTTATCAAAAAAGACCAGGCATTGGTGGTAATTATTATAAAAACTTCTTTTATCACTTATGTTTAAAGTAAATAAAATTATGTGAATACTCAGGTTATATATTTATGCAAATAAATATATTTTTTGATAATAGCTCTAGCTTGGATTTATTCCTTCCTGAATAATAATAGAGCCTAACACAAGCATCACGTTTTTTTCAAATTTCCTAGTATCAAGTTTCATATTTATTTTGCCTCTCTTTTTTTTTTCTTGTGAAGTCCCTGTAAAGATGAGATGTTAATCACTATAAACCACTTATGAGATTTTTTATAGTGCCTTTCTTTCATCCCCATTGTTGCTGATAGTGCAATGGCCATGAAGGCACCATGGGAGGTATAAAAATATATATATGACTGGACATGGAATGTACAGCATGTAGATCTAGCTCACTACCAAAGCGCCACCCTCACCTCATTAATAGCCCTCACCAAATTTTTTCTGTTTAGTAACTATGGCTTTCCCCAACTGCAAAATTTTCCTTTTTGTTTTATAGTCCAGGGCCGCATGCGGCCTGTCAGAGTATATTATACGGCCCGAATGTGAATACATGTTTCAGTCCTGTGTCAATGATAATTCTCTTTGATTAGATTTTCCACTATATTTTTTTAAATTTGATTCGAATCAAGGAATAATAAATCACATGTTATGGCTCCAAGATATTAGTTAGATCATCTTTACCTATAAGCAGATTATGACACTGGGGAAATTCAAGTCTGTCGTGGAGTTTTTCAGGATGTTTGCCAGCAGCGGCATTCCCACAACTCAAAAACTTTGCCGTCAAGCTTTTGTCACTATTTGGGTTCACATACATTTGTGAGCAAGGGTTTGCTTATATAAAAATAAACAAGTCTAAGAACAGATTGATTTTGACTGACCGCAATTTAAATTCACTCATGCTAATCACAACCAGTAAACTAGTTCCACAGTTCAAGAACATATCCCAAAATTGTGAGCATTTACATGCTTCTCATTAATTATAATTATATATGTGGTAAGCTTGTATGTAAATTAAGTTCCTTCATCTTCATAATTATTATGACAGGTAACAATAAACTTTTGTTGAAATAATTATGAATAGGAAAGTCTTATTACCAAATAAGCAACTGATTTAACTTGAATCTTAAAATGTAATGTGCATGTGTAATAGGTGTGAGTGTGAAATAAAATGACAAATATATGGTTATTATCTTTAATTCATATTTTCATAAGTTGTAAATTGTAATTGAAGTAGAGAAATTATATATTATAGACAAATTATATATTATAGAAAAAGTTTGCCCACCTCTGGATTAGTCAATGCATGTAGCATGTTGTATGTAACATTTTGTGTGAATTTTTTGTATCGCTTGCCTTATTTTGGCGTTATCTCACATGAATTTAAAGTAGTTATTTTCAAATGTTTGACCAATTAAAATGAATTGTAGAAATAAAAATGTACATATTAGAATGAATTGGAGTAGTTAAAATGTATGAATTGTTTTATGTTAATTAGCCATCTATTTTTATATATTTGTTTAAATATTTTAGCCTGAAGACAGTAGCAAAAGGATAGAGAATGATATTCAGAGTAAGTTAAGACATGTATACTGTTAGACACTATCAACTACTACATTCCTGAATTTATTCTGCAGAAAATAAAAAATGTTAGCTATATACTGATATAACTGTTTTTCTATTAGCAGGTACAGAAGATGGTGATTTGGTTATTCTTGACTTTATCAAGTCTTTATGTCCTAAAGCAGCCCTAACAGAAAAAGTTGGCTTAGATTTGACCTTTCAGCTACCAAAAGATCCTTCTGAAATACTGATTCCATTAGATCAATGTTTTAGGCAGCTAGACCAGTCAATGGAAAAACTTGGAATAGCCACATATGGCTTGTCTGATACATCTTTAGAAGAGGTGTCATTTTTTTATCATCCTCAATACACTTCATATCAACTTTAAAACATATAAACTGATTAGTCTCGTCCATCATCCAATTTTCACTAATTTATTTTTTTTTACTTTTTAACAAGGTTTTTCTAACACTTACTAAATCCTCTGATGAAATTTCAAGCTCTGACACTGAAAGTCAGATAATTCATCCAAGTACTAATGAAAGTAAGTTCTCAATATCTATTCTCATAGGTGTATACATTGGCAAGTATTCATTTCATGCTATGAGATTTTTTTTTTAAGACATGAGAATTATTGCACTTCATATTAAAATGTTGCATTCTTTATTACCCATCATTTACAGACTCCTCTCAATCTTCATTAATCACCCGTGAGAGAAAGAGAGGAGCTTCACTTATTTTAGCTCAAATTGGAGCTCTATTGCTAAAGCGTTTCCATCACTACCTTAGAAACTGGCGCATAATTATGTCTGCAGTTTTGCTACCGATTTTATTTTTTGGCATTACGCTGGCTTTTGCTTCAGTAAGATTTAACAGCCAAGATCCACGTGAGCTGATATTAGATCCTTCACTTTATGGACCTAAAACCTATTCATTTTTTCAGTAAGCTAATTTACTATCATGAAGTTATGTGGTAATTTTATTGATTGTCAGATTTTTTTTTCAGAATACTATTTTATGAAATATAAATTATTGAAAATTTTAGGTTTCATTTAAAAAAAAATTAATATCAATAATTTAATAGAAATTTAGTTTCATTTTTTCACATTCTAAAATTGTACTGCACAGTTTAGTCATAATCTGTCTTAATGTAATGCTGTCTGTTTAATTTTACTTAACTTCACAGAGACATAGCAAAAAATGACATGTCCAGGAGATTCATTCAAGAGCTCGCAAACAATGATATAGGCTATGGAACAGCTTGTATGAAAACTGGACCACAGAATAAATTCAAGTCAGCTTTTTTTTTAATTCACATTCTAGATCTTGTATTTCTTTACAGTTTTTTTTAGTCAATATAACTTCCATTTTATATTTCACTATCTGGACTTTTGATTGAAATTATGTCTTTTAATTATTTTTTTTTATAATTAGTATTATAAATTTTTATAACAAACTTAACTTAATTTTTTTTTTATTTGTGCTAATTTTTCATCATAGAAATCCACAATGTGTTGGTGACTCCCCATGGCAAAATTACTCTCGACAAGCGTACTTTCCAAGTTGTATAAATGCTCATCAGGTTCTGTCGGAGATTCCTTTAAAATATACTGTGTCTGAAAAGCCTATACAAGCTGATAATTACATTCAACAAACTGATTTCAGGCTGCCATTATATTTAATGACAACTTTCAGTGACTATTTTGGAAAAAGGTTACTTTTTTTTTTTGTTGTTACACATCTAAATAAACAGGTGCTAACCTAATAAATATGTTGATAATTATTATTGATTGGATATAGATCTGAAATAATTGAATAGTTTCTTAAAGTACAATGATTGCATGTTATGATCTTAAATGTTTTTCAATCAGATATGGTGGTTGGTCTTTTGAGGCATCAGCAGATTCAAATCCAACAATTCCCTATGCATGGTTCACCTCTAAGGGTTATCATGCAATGCCATCCTACTTCAATTCTCTGACTAATGCAATCTTAAGATCTCAGCTACCTGATGGCGAAGACCCAGATGAATATGGTGAGTATCAGTTTAAAATAATGTTTTTTGAAGCTCTAACAAATCTTAAATTTGTGATCAGCCGCCTGATCTATGTCACAACCATGCTCATTTAGCAGTAACACATTTAATCACTCTCTGTTAATTCTAAGTGCAACATCTACAACAGAAATGTCGAAAACTCAAAAAGTCCCCTGTTCACAACACATTATACATAATTAAAGTCTTCTAGTGTCCCTATTTACCGCCCCTTGTTTAGTAGCAAAAAATTGTTCTCCTTTGGTTGGATGTATGCCAAAAGTGTGTTGGGTTACATAACCTGTTGACCATGAATGGTCAATAGCGAATTTGTAGACCAGTTACTGGGGGAAATCTCTGCTTAGGAGTGATAAGTAGGAAAGGGTGATATTAAAAGTGGAAAACTGACCATTTACAAGGTAGGTCGCACAAGCAGTTGGGGGCAGCAGGATGCTTGTGTGACCCAACTGTTCTACGAGACATTCTTTTTTTTTTTCAAATTATAAATTATAAACTACTCCCTTTATTTGCTTGTTAAAAAAAGAACACCTTATCCAGGATGGATATTATTTCTGTTACTTTATGTAATTCAAGTACAATCTCATCTCTATGGAAATGACAGAACTAAAAAAAAGAACTCAAGTTCAACGTTAACGATGACTGCATGTATGTGAAATGGAATTTATTTACATTCATATCCCATGTAACGCTATCCTGTTGAATAGTGATCTACTATGAAGCAGTTTATAATTATTTATATTTACAATAAATTTTCAAAACCTATAGAGACATAAAAAAAATTTCATAACTCCTGAGTTCCTTTGATATCATTAATAATTATCCATGCAGCATGCTTGGAATCATTATGTAGCAAATACTTGAAAAGTAAATTTACTCACTTATGATATATCCATTTTGTGTAGTAAAAATATTTTCTAATTCCAGCTGTGAATTAAAGACGGATACTGCAATGATAAAGTTTCAATAATTACACGAAAAAGAAATGCGCTTAATTGAAGAATATTATTCCCACATCCCCAAAATTATTGTACACATAATTATTTCCCCTTGTAGTTAAGTTTAGCACTGCCATTCTTGGGGAACATATCCCTAGCATTTATTAAACCATGTGTTATCTATAGAATCGTAATTAAAAGGCAATAATTTTATGTTGAGCAGGAATAACCACAACAACACATCCTTTGAGGCTAAATCGACCTGCTTTAACCACAAAGACTTTGTAAGCACTAACAGTTCTATCTAGTATTGATTAATATTTTAAGAAATTAATACTTCTATTTACTTTTCATTTTATCAAGATAAATATAGGCTCAGCATAGTTATAATATATTTTGATTTTTTTTTTTCCTGTGAGTGGGACTAGGACATAATTATTGATTTCCTTTAGCATATTTGCACAATTTTCTTGAAAAAAATGCTGATCTTTTTTATTGTTACATCAGGCAAGGGGATGCAACTGATGCTGGCCTGTCAGTTGTTTTAGTTGTAGCATTTAGCTTGATTCCTTGCAGCTTCATTCTGTACATCATAAATGAAAAGGTCATGAAAGAGAGGCAACTCCAGAGCATAAGTGGTATAGGAGTTGTCACTTACTGGACTGTGGCTTTGATTTGGGACATGGTAATTATTTTTTACTTATGAAAATTGCGGATCATTTACTGAAAACTATTTAAGTGTATACCTTTAGTATAAAATATCATGAATGAAGTTATAGAATAATACTTTTTTTCTAGAATTAAAAAACATTTTTTTCACCCTTTATATTTGTTAAACAATCTTAAAACAAAAAACTTAGTTTGAATTATTATTTAAATCTCTGTAAAATAAGGTATTTATCTCTTGAAGTTATGATTCCCCAAAGGAAGGGGGATTTTGTATCGCTGTTCTTGAATCTGCACCATAGTTAAGTGTGCACTAGTTATAAAGGTACCGCGGAAGACAGAGCTAAGTGAAAGGTCTCTGGAATTAGAACCCATAACTTACAGCCTGTAGACTGGGCTCATAACCCAAGCTGCCATCTTTATTTAAATAGATTCATTATTTTTTTAATCTGCATTAAATATTACGGTTTTTATAAACTTACCAATCTACTCATATATTAGACCATATATTGCTTCACACTGGGTTTGGCTGTTGTACTTGTAATCATCTTCAAGATAGATTCTTTCTATATTAAAGACAACTTGGGAGGATTTGTTGTCATCGTTTTTCTCTATGGGTAAGTACTTTTTTTTTTACATAAAATAGACTTTTGTGTGATAACTAAAAAGATGCATGTGACGTTACAAAGTTATTTATTTAATATAATAATATCTATCTTGCATCTACGTTATATCGAAAGTGGAAAACAAGACTTAAAATGGCGTCTTGCCAGCGTCTCGATTCTATAGATTTTTTTTTTAATCTACAGTTTGCAATAGTTTCTGCGGCTTTCAAACATGAAACCCAAAGGCCAAATTGTGAAATAATTACAATTATTTATTTGTTTGTTTATTTTTCTGTATTTCTACAACGTATTGCATCTTTAAATTGAAATAAAATCATGAACAAATCTTGAAAAAATCGTATCTGTCTGAAACCAAAAATAACCTAGCCTACTGATTAAACCTAAGGGAATATAACTCTGTGTAAAGGTTTTGCAGGGTACAGCTAGTATAAAATAATAGAAATGATTAACATGTTGATGTCATCTCTCTTTCAGATGGGCTAACATTCCACTTCTATATTGCCTGAGTCGCTTTTTTACAAGAGGAAGCACTGCTTACTTGGTTACATTCTGCTTCAATGTGTTTTTAGTAACAGCTACAATCATTTCATTATTCATACTTCTACTTTACAGAGATATAGATGTAAGTTACTGTATTGATTTTCTGTGTGCATATCATTTATTTAATAGACAATGACTTGAAGTTGATTAAATTTGTGAAAAATTAACAATCACGCTGCTCTTTAAAGCATTTTTTACTACAGTATGTATTGCAATTGAATGAAACTTATGTTTTCGCTATATTTGTTTTTATTAAAACCGATTTTTCACATTGTTACTAAGTTCATGATTGGCTAATAATAATACTTACTAAACCAGTTGTGGAAACTACAATACACAATGTTTTTATTTAGACTGATGAATTAATGCAAATTCAAAGATTTAAGCATTTTTCTTAAGTTTAAATAATTTTTCATATTTAAAATAATTTGTCATATGATAATGAATACTGTAGTATTGTAGTGTAGAGTAGTGCCAATATTGTATCAACCATTTGTAGACACTCAACACCCTTTTGAAAACAGGGCTTGTTATCCCATATAAAATAATTAAAATTACAAGTGACTACCATAGATCTTTGTGAGTAATAAACTGAGATGGCAGCAGAAAAATAACATGACAGTTCTAAAGAAACCATTTACTAATTGTTGTTCCTCAAGGTCGGCCTGGCTCTAGTCCTAGGTTCAAAAGTTTTTCTCAGGGATGATTTTTTAAAATTCACAGTTTATTTAAATGTTAAGGGTATGCTTCAAAATTTTTAAATTTTCTTAAACACCAGATGTCAATTTAGTTTATGTGTGTGTTTGTTAAATGCTTATTTAATATTTTTCCCTTTCTATTCCAAAAAGAATTGTGCTAACATGTATTTTTAAAAATAAAACACTAATATGTTTAATCATAAACTATTTCTTTTCCATATCATCATCTAAAATATTTTCTGAAACATCTATAAGTAGAATCAAGAGAGAAAAAAACACCTCTTTCCAGCAATGAATGAGTTACAATAGTACACCCATCCCTATCACAGATGGTTTCACTCTAACACATTTAGAAAATGACCACTTCCCTCTCATGCCACATATTCTCTCTGAATACAGAATTCAAATCGTCAACACAAAACATGCTAAAAAAAAATCTTGAAGTTTTTTTTGTATTTCTCATCTAACTGTAGGGTTAAGGATAGGCACAGGATCAAGACAATTAACGCCTGATTTAATATATTTTCTCTACTTTTAAATACACAGACAAAAAAAAAACAAGCAATTTAAATCTTTTCCGTTTCGGACAAAGGACATTTTAGAGCATTTTCAAGTACGGTCACACCGGACGAAATCCGTATTTTTTTTCCAGGTTACAGCCATAGATAATATTATTTATTTTGATAAATAGAGAGGGAAGTAATCATGTTGAATAACTGTTACAAAAATAAATAATGATTACGCCCCTTTGATTAGCTTTTATTATTTATATTTAAAATATAAGCAAAAACGGTACATAAAAAACTCTTTTATTTTGGCCCTGATATGTCAGATCGCGAAATGGACTTTTGATATACACTTGGCAGGCCAAGACCTACAAAATGATATATACATCATGGGTCTAGGTCTTATGGTTGCTGAGATATAGGACGCTCCTTTGTTAATATAGCTCATATAGTAAAAAACTGTACTTAATACGCCCCCTGTTTCGGCCCTCAGATATCCTATCGCGAAATGGACTTTTGCTGCACACATGGCAGGCCAAGACCTACAAAATGATATATACATCATGGGTCTAGGACTTATGGTTGTTGAGATCTAGGTGATGATGGACAGACAGACAAAACGGGGACAATAGAGCATTTTTTTTCGAAAATGCTCTAAATACAGGTTGCTGAGAGATTGAAAAAATGCTCTCACATCTTTATACTGAACATTGATTTAAAGTAAAAATAATTTTGAATTAAATAAGAATATTTATGGTCGCTTGTTTGTATTTCTTTAAGAAATAAAGAAAGTTTTGGTTGAATTTTAAAAAAAATGTATGTGATTTCTTTTTGTGTAAAGCATTCCCTTTTTTTCATATATTTCATGGCCTTCAACAACACAGTTTCACATAATGTGATTCTCTAGATATGCATCTACCATTTTATAGAAATGATTAAGTGTGCAATATTTATATTTTTATAAGTATACTCTATTACATCTCACTTTTATATATCTTCTATATTTATAGGATGCAAGGGCAGCATATGATGTATTAAAATATCTCTTTCTAATATTCCCACAATATGCTCTTGGTCAAGGTCTTATGGACATGTCTACTAATACTTATGTCTACAAGCTCATAATGAGGTATTTCAAGCTTTGTTTTACTCGACAAAATACTGATATAAAAAAGGTTGTTTTTTTTTATTTTGTAAAACCTACAAAGATTATTATACATGTATTTCCTTTTCAGGTATAATGATGTGAAATATGAATCACCTTTTTCAGCTCATATTTTAGGATGGAAAATTCTTGCTCTGGCTGTTGAAGGGTGTATTTTTATTGTTTTGAATCTTGTTTTAGATGCATTTAATAGTCCTAGACTAAGGTACTTGAAACATAATATATTCTCTTTAATTAACAAATGAATAATTAAATGATAAATATATTAATAAACAAATTTAGTAATAAACCATTCTGTCAACTGTTAAAAATCCCTCACATTTTTTAATAAAAACTTGTGTCATTGTTATCCTGCAAATATTGGATAATAATTTATTTTCTCACTACTTTTAGTTTACCAAAAGAAAACAAAGTCAGTGGTAAACCAGAAGACGGTGATGTAGTCACAGAAAAAGAAAGAATTCTCAGTGGTTCTGCTAATGATTTGCTCATTGTAAATGACCTTTCAAAGGTAAATTTACTGATTTTATTGTTTTTCTATGTGATGTTTTATTTCCAATTTTTTTTTTATGGTCTAAATACCCCTTTACTTGAAAAATTGACTCCATATACATGTATAACACTCACCAAATATTTAGAATCTTACTTGTGGGTGAATCTGAGTGAATATGTTGAACATTCTTTAAGTCCTATAATTCTCACAAAAGTATTTCTGAAGGTGTTGGGTGTGATCCCTGGCTAGAGGTGTCCCATCTTTAAATGAGTATCACTCATTAGGTAGGGAAAATTAGGTGTCTGAAAATTGTGCTAGTCATGGTTTGCAATAAGGACTCTTTAAGGAAATATTTTATCGTAACATTTTCTTGACCGACATTTCAATCATCGTTCTGTTAAAATATTGTTGGTTATTTTTTTTTTTAACATAAATATTTTTGCAGAATAGCTTCATACACCAAAGGCTCTTATAACTTTTTTGTCTGATGTTTATCATGTACATAGAACACAGAAGAAAATAACAGTTTAAAAAAGGGAAAAAAAAAAAAAACATGTGACACATTTAAAGGATTCTCTATGCAGTTCTATAAGACTTGCTGACTGTTGACCTGGGCTGGAATCCCTATGATTGCTCAGGATTATACAGGGTCCCAAGTCCATAGAATTAAAAAAAAAACTACTTTAATTGTAGAAGTAAAGGCAGCTGGGCTTTGTGGTAGATGCACCATCACATTGTATGCAGTTGCTACAGAAAAAGGTGAATTGTGCTCATCTGCCCTGAGGGTGTTAATGGCTTAAGGGAAAACTTTTGTTTTTTCCTTTTTATGTAGGCCTTATCTCAATACTTATCAAAGTAACATGCTGCCCAGTGTCTGCATTGGGAGTGATCTTTGATGTCATATATTTTAGTTTTCACTTCTGTCTTGCCATGACCACTTTTTTTCAACATTTATGTGGACAGTTAATAACAATAGCAAATATATTTATTTTTGATGAAATAATATATTTAGGTTTACAGAAGAAATTGGAAAAAATTTTTGGCTGTTAATCACATAAGTTTTGGAGTTCGAGAAGGAGAGGTGATTAAATTCTACTTTTTGTTTATTTACTGACAAGAGTTTTCAAAAATGTAAAAAAAAAATGGAATTTTAGTTATGAAACAATAAAATAAAGGTTTGATATTGCAACTATGAAATATTTAGATCTTATAATCTGTAAAAATGGTTTGACAATAAAAATTATTAGAGGTGTACCGATATCGTTTTGGCCGATTATCGGCCGGCCGATTATCGGCACCGAACAATCGGCCGATACCGATTAATGGGTTTTCAATTATTTGTTGAGTGGTAACACCCACAGTTCTTCAGCGGAAGTCGAAAATACTCCATTAGTGATGTTTCGATTATGAAAAATCAAATCGATTTCGATTAATTTCCTCAGAAAAAAAACGATTTCGATATAAAAAGCCAATGATAACAAGATGAATAAAATTAGATATAGATATTATATAGATTTTTGTAGATCGGAAAACGCAATTTTACACGCGACACTTATATACCATGGCTAAGATTAATTATAGTATTCCTGTAATTAATAAAAAACAACATGACATGGTTTATAACTTTTTATTATCAATTGTAAAAATCTCAAAAAATCGTAAACATCTGAAATAACTCCTCCAATATATTTCACACAGACCATAAAGCGTTCCGTATTTTTTCGAACAATGAACATCAAACTTAAGTCAAATGTAAACAGTAGACACATCGGCACATAATCACAAATTTCGAATGTAGGCAGAACCATTTACCATCGCAAACGCACTTTATTTGCGCACTTTTACTTTATTTATCATTGCCGATAAGTGTGGCGCTATAAAATTTGGGTGTTCAATATTCTGCGCATCAGATAAAGTATGATAAACAAACAAAGGTACTTCCGCTCACTCGCTCAGCGGTATTTCAAAGTGAAAAACGATGATTATCTTTCTCAAATTCCATACTTTAGCAAATAATTTTTAATCGAAATCAAAATCGAATTCAAAAATCAAATCGATTCGATTTCAATAATCGAAATCGAATCGATAATCGTAGCATCACTATACTCCATGTGTGTATCCTGAGTTAAGGTAGTCAGTCCTCTAGTGCCGCCATCTTGGTATATTTTTTTATTGACGTACACTAACCATTTTTGGCACACACAATCAAGTGGCCAATAGAAGACCAATAGAATTTTCAAATTGTCAAAAAAAATTTTTTTGGACTTTTTTAGGTAAAAAGTCTACTTTCTTGACATTTTTTCAAAGTGAAAAATCTCAAAAAGTATTGCTTATTTAAGAAAGATATTTTGTACATAGATAAACAGATATGTTTCCAACAATCGCTCAATTTTGTTTTTTGAAATATTAAAAAATAAAAATTATTTACTAAGGGCCTATGTAAAAACGTGAATTTTATGGGGGGTAGGTTAGAAAAAAAAAGATTAAAAAAGTTCAAAACACTTTTTCGAAAAACAAAATTGAGGAAATGTAAACAATATATTGAAGAACAAGCAAACAAAATTTGATGCTTCTATCTTTAGAAGTTTTGATAAAATTTCAAAAAGTGTGAGTTAAAAATTTCAAAAACTTGATTTTGAGAAAAACGCAAAAAACACTTTAAAACATGGAGAAAAAAAATTGAAGCTCTTTGAAAGGTATTTAATGATTAAAATTTGTTTATTAACATCAGAGGAATGAAAGTGAATCATTTTTCAGCTGAAATTAATGTCAGAAAAAAAAACTGACTTGTTATTAGTTACACACCCTATATAATGAACATATGCCATATATAGAAAAATACATCTCCAGTCATTGTATCCTTGAGTTTGGTCTGTTAATAATGATACAAAAACATGTTGTTTTCTTGTAGACCTATTATTTACAGCTGTTATTCTTTTTTTCTTGTATAAAAGGAATTTTAGTTTGATAAAATGTCTAAAACTATCAAAAAACATTTCATAATAATAAAAAAAATGTCTGCATTCCATTTCGCTACTTATGAATGAACAGAACACACACATACTATCACTGCCGCCTTGACCTAATTAGAATGCAGTGATACACAAAACTACAGCCAGTGAAGTCTGGTGTTATGAAACACAACCAGGGAAGACTGATGTCTAATGTTACATAACCATCAGCTCTGGTCAGTATGAGTATGTGAACCAGTTGTATGCTAGGCCTAATGGTATTATGCAAAATTATATACTGTGTGCTGTGAACCAGCTGTGTTTCTATGATGGCACTATTTGACCTTTCACTACACATGTACATGTTCTAGTATGTATTGCATTGTTTTGAAAAATAGTAATACTAATAGTAAGAGAAATAATGAAAAAGAAAAGAAACTTCATTTGCGATATCCATCCAAAATGGATAAAAGAAATGATAAGTTCTTTCAAAAACAACACTGATTCAGTACTATTTTAAATAATTTGCTTATATTTAGCAGATAAACAGTTGAATTGACCGTAAAATAACTTTATAGTTTATATCTGTCGTGTGTGGTTATGGGATAATAAACAATTGTAACCCGGCAACAAGACCTATCAACCAATCAAATCGCACGGATGCTCTTGTGATGATGTGTGATGTGTAATACACACCCAGTTCAAGGCCTTTCCTTGACTGTCTTGGTATTTAGGTCAAAACGTCATTAGCAATAATATAATCTACACATTTTGACGATTCAGGCGATACCATTTGCGACTAGGTTAGACAGGTTATTTCTCATAGTACCGAAAGTTGAAAATTGTCATTTTTGTAAAGTTTACACGAAAAAACACAGACCCCCACCCCCAATATTAATTATTTTCAATATAATAATGATACAAATGTTAGTTTCTGACTTTACAAAACGATAACTAAGATATCGTTCTAATGAAATATACCACTTTTGAAAAATCGACCATTTTAAAAAAAAAATCTATTTTTAGCAGCGAGGATCGCCTTAATGAGTGACCGTCTGCTCTAAAATTTTGAATAAAAGTTTGTTTGAACTTTAAAAATGGCTACAAATAAAAGTAAAGTGTGGAAATATTTCAAAATTGATAATGTTGATGCAACTAAAGTAGTGTGCAATGAGTGTAATGCGAAAATATCAAGAGGCGGTACAACCGCAAAAAATTTTACTACGACAAATATGATTAGTCACCTACGATCGCAACACACTGTGCTGTACCATGAGTTTGAACTGAACAAATCTAAAGAATCAGCAGTTGCGATGCCGAATTCTATTTCTATTAAGGGATCCACTTCAAGTTCAACTGTTGGTGAGTGTGTTGTTCAGCCTACTTTGGCCCAGTGTTATGGCATGGCTGAGGCCTGGCCAATGGACCATCCGAGGTCTAAGTCGATCTCAACTGCAATTGGCGCGATGATGGCACTGGATTGTCAATCTTTCAGTATCGTTGAGGATGAAGGATTTAAACGGTTGATGAAGCTTGTTGCGCCGAAGTATGCTTTGCCCAGCCGCAAGTACTTTAGTTCAACTTTGCTCACTGAAATGTACGACCATCTCCGTGTGAATGTTGGTAAAGCCCTCGTCCCCCCATCATGTGAGTTCATCGCATTAACAACCGACGAGTGGTCTGCTGACAGTGCGCCGGGCGTTGCTTTGCTTAGCTTGACAGCTCACTGGATTGATGAGAAATTCAACCGATGCCACGCCATGCTGCATGCCCAAAATCTGGAGGAAGGACACACAGGGACTACTTGGCGAAAGTTGTGACTGATATGCTCGATGGTTGGAATCTGCGTAAAGATCGTGTTCAATACGTCTTGCGTGACAATGCTGCTGCCATGATCAAGGCAATGAGAGTTGCAGACTTGCCACATACTGGTTGTATGGCCCATACACTCCAACTTGCAGTAAAAGATGCTTTGGAATCACACAAAGGAGTAGAGAACGTAATAGCGCTTGGTCGACGCATTGTTGGACATTTCAAGCATTCAACCTTGGCATACAACCGGTTGGTGGAATTCCAGAAGGTGCATAAGTTGCCTGAACATCGTCTTATCCAGGACGAACCAACAAGGTGGAACAGCACTTTCCACATACTGGTTCGTCTGCGAGAGCAACGCCTGGCATTGACGTCATACGGCGGCCAGTATGACGGCGGCCAGTATGACGTCAATCTGCCCACAGTATCTCAGTGGGAATTGATTGATAAAACAATTGTCGCTCTTCAGCCCATTGAGGATGTTACTCAGGTAAATGAATTTATTTTTATAGCCATGATAGTAAGTTTGCAACATATATTAATTATAATTAAATGAAAATGAAATAATCAAAATTGAAACTGAAACTTAATTTATTAATTACATTAAATTTAATAATGTATCGTGAATTGAATTTGCATTGTTGAGTAATTGAGTCAATAATAATAAAGTTAAGTTATTGTTATTTGTTAGGCCTACTTACACAGTTACACTAATGAGTCGACAAATCACATGAATGAGAGTGAGACTGAGAGAATGAAATTTTTGTTTAGTAATTTATTATAATAATAAATTGATTTTTTGGTTTGTTTTATGCAAATTTCTAGGTAGTCAGCTCTGATTCCGCATGGTGCAGCTGTATACAACCAATGGTTGCAGTGATTCGTATGGCGCTTCTGAAACATCCAGACAGCTGTGGCGTCAAGACCATGATTACAGAACTACTCACTTCTCTTGATCGACGCTTCCAGTTTGTCTTCGCTGAGAAACAGCTGATGGTGGCCACACTGCTTGACCCTAGATTTAAAGATCGCTTCATGCCCGCCGAAGTACGACAACGCGCCTACGATTGGCTTGCTGATGAGGTGCTGATGAGAGATGCCGATATGGCAAACGAAATCCCTCCAAAACGTGCTGCGATTGAAACTTGTCAACTGGTTGATTCTCAATCAATGGTGTGGGATGCCTTTGATCAAGTGATACAGGGGTTTCACCCTCATATACAAGCAGAGGCTGAACATGATGTTCCTGTTAATCCAGCGGGTGCAAGTGCAAGCCGAGCCGCAGTTAAGCAGATGATACGTGTGTATGTAGCTGAGTCCACGCTTCATCGTATGAGCGATCCTCTGAAGTGGTGGTCTGAAAATGGTGTCAACAGCATATTGGCTCCCGTTGCTAGACAGTTCTTGTGCCCGCCACCAACCAGTGTGCCCAGTGAACGGTCTCTTCAGTGGGGCTGGGCTAATATATTCTGATCGTCGTTCACGTCTCCATCCTGACAAGGCTGAAATGCTCATGTTTATTCACACTAACATGGCAGCATACGAGTGAGAGTGACTGAAGTTGAACTGAACACAAAGCCAAGGCTTTCATAACAATCTTTATTCTCTCGTTTTATATTGAATAAAGCAAACCTTTTTATTTTTATTGTTACTTGTTAGACTAAGCTTGATGACTATGACAAAATAAACAAATAACAATCGGTATCGGCCGATAATCGGTGCCGGCCTATTATCGGCCGATAACCGATTAATCGGTACACCTCTAAAAATTATCCACATGGTTTTTATAAATGAAAAAGTAAAGTATTATTATTGCTGCTGTTAAATATTAAATTTTGAAATCAGAGAAAATTGTTTGAAAAAAAAATATCCACACATTTTATTTTAAATCTTTCTTTTTATATCATAGCAAATAGTTTGCAGTCTATTAAAGATAATTATAGATTTCCTTTAGCAATTAGAACCAGAAATCTAAATTTTCTCCATGAAATCTTCAAGTACATGTATTTGTATTTGGCATTTCATTGAATTTAGAACTTATCAAAGTAAAGAAATTTCGGAGTAATACTTTTTTTTTTCAACTTATATAGAGTTTAACTAATAGACCACTTTTAAATCATTACTTTATAAAATAAAATTTCTTTTCAATTTTTACTTGACCAGTGCTTTGGTTTACTTGGTGTGAATGGAGCTGGAAAAACAACTACATTTAGGATGTTGACTGGTGACATCGTTCCTGAAAGTGGGATAATAACTCTTAAAGGAAAAAGGTTTATTAATTGGTGCTTTCAATATAACTTTTTTTTTTGTTGCTTGGGCTAACAATTAAATAAAAATATTAAAAATAGACCTAAACTTTTAACCCAAAAAAAAATGAAGAGATTTTTATGCTTTTGAGTAACAAATTAAAAATTGTCATGAAATATCAGAAACTTCAAACAAGATATTGGATATTGCCCACAAGAAGGTGGACTTGATGAATACCTTACAGCAGAAGAAATGTTATATTTCCATGCAAGACTTCGAGGATTTAACTTGGCACAGACTAAACCTGTAAGTGTTTAAAATAAAATCCATAAATACTGTAATGACTTTTATATTTTAACCACTTTCTAATTTGACTTGAAGTATGCTTTTTTTTTTGTTTACTTAATTACCGAGATGCTGGTTCAATATTAGGGGTTTACACTTCATTTGTCCATATTGTGTGGGCTCATGTTCAAGTTTAAGTTAGTATGTGAAACTTTGATTTCTTTGTACATTTTGTTGAAACTTGACCATTAATTAAAAATTTATCTCGCATATATTTTTTTAAATTGAGTATTCAATCTAATTGATGCATTTTTTTTATGTAAAAAAAAAATTCAAATGACACAAAGAAAATAAAGATAAAAACGATAACTTTTCCACAGATAGAAATGGAAAAAATAAAATGTTAACAATTCGTAAGGGTTAATTTCATTATTAAATGACTGGTGATATATTTTTAGACTACATCTACACAGTTTCTGCTAACATGATTTTTTCATTTACTGTATTTTATTAATTCATATTTTTGTAATGCTCAAGCCAGTTTTTAACCTTGCCTAATTTATTTTCAGCTTGTAACCGAGCTCTTAGATCAACTGAGTCTGACTCAATATGCCCAGAAGGCTGTCCATACATACAGTGGTGGCACAAAACGTAAACTTTCTCTAGCAATAGCCTTACTTGGCAATCCATCTATTTTATATTTGGTTAGTTTTCTGTTTTTATCAATTTTACTTATACATTACTTTTAGTGTAAATTTAAAGTATAGAACTTATTACAATGGTACCTCAGGTTTTGAACTTAATTCTTATCAGAGTTGACTAATCACCCAAAACATTCATAACTTGAACATTGAAATCAATGAAATAAACACAGTCCTTTTTAAGATGAAAGAATCATTCTTTTTTATCAAATCCAGTAAATTTCCTGTTAAATACAGAATACACTTTCAGAAATGGGCCATCGCATTATTATACAACAGGTATTCTGCCAAGTTAGCAACAAGTTTCTTTGGATGATGTCTCACAATAAAGTCTGGCCTTTGAAATGGTCACTGGCCTCTCATGATTGGAGGACTACTCCTCCTTTAATGTCTTTATCTCTATTGTCTCCAGTGTTAAACCTTTCTCTTTCCCTCTCTGGCCTTAGTAAATAACCTCAGACACTGTTCGTTTACCGAAGACAAACAAATTGAAAAGTTGTTAATAGTGACTCGAATATCAGGGGCATTCATAACCCAAAGTTCCACAGTATAAACATTTGTGTTATTTATAGCAATGCAGTGGACCAGTTTAAAATACAATATTGTGTTAATTTTGAAATTTTTTAGGATGAACCTACTACTGGTATGGATGCATCAACAAGAAGATTAGCTTGGAACTGTCTCATGAAAGCTAAAAAAAATGGACAATCTATTGTTCTAACTTCTCACAGGTAGCATCTACATCTGTTTTTACTTTCCTTTATTTTTTTTTTCTATTCAAATACTTCATATAAATTTTTACTTGGATAAACACATAATGTTGATTTGTATTTCTATTAAAATGTCTAATATTCTCTATATAATGAATGAATCAGTATTATTTTCATGTAGTTACAATTTAGAAATGTAGCTAATAAGCAAATTTCAAGCTTTTTTGATATGGCATTTGTGTACCGTAAATTCTTATTTATTCTTTAAGATGCTTAGTTTATACACAAAAAAATCATGTTCCTTTTCTTTACACTTATTTCATTTATAACCACTAACTGTTTATCTGTCAACAGTATGGATGAATGTGATTCACTTTGTTCTGTCATAGCCATTATGGTGAATGGTGAAATAAAATGCATTGGAAGCCCACAGCATTTAAAAAACAAGTCAGTAACTCTTTATTAAGGCTTTCTATTGATATGCCATTAACTCGTTTAAATAATTTATGCGACTAAAATGTTTAACACAACACACTTAAATGCATTAATTTTGACCCAAATGCTGTTACTTCAGGGCTGTGAAAATATCTGTAAATAACCCCATTCTATTACAGAAAATGATCAGAACAGCAAGAAAGAAAACATGAACACAGGAACTGTCATGTTAACTTTAAATTGTATATTATAAACTTTTGTTGTTTAAAACGGCATTGATTTCTATTAAAAATTTTAATCAAGCATTCATTTCAATTCAAAATATTAATTGAACAGCAGCTCTAGTTTTTATTTATTTTTTTAAATCATTCTAGCATTTGATTACTGCAACATGTCTGAAAATATTTTATAGTTGATTTATTTAAATTAAATTTTTATATTATTTTTAGTTGTATTCCTAAATAGTTAACTAGGCTAAATTTTAACTAATTATAATTGAATATATTTATTTCTTATAATAGGTTTGGTGATGGCTACACAATTATAATGCATACTAGGAAGGGTAATCTTGAGGCCATCATCAATGATTTTGCTTGTAAATTTCCAGGAACAGTAATCAAAGTAAGTTTGTTCAACTTCATGTAAGCTTAAATTCAACAGAAATTAATTCTTTACTTCTGATAAAATCAATCATTTCAACAGGAATGAATCAAGTAATACATGTACTGATAAAAATCATTAAATCTGCAGTAAATAATTTAGATTTTCTGTTTCCTTTACAGGCTAATCATCACAGCAGTGTGGAGCTCCATGTACCCAAAAGTTCATGTATTATTGCTGACATCCTAACTATTTTACAAGCTGCACAGAATGATGAAGCCATTGGGTACTACTCATTGTCACAAACAACATTAGACTCTGTAAGTTACACAGCGTACTAATAAAAGGCAAAGCCCTGATATTGAAGCACTCATCACAAATTCACCAACTTTTCGTGTTGATAGATGGCAGAAATTAGCCAGAATTATTCCACACAGTTTACTTCAAACTGTTTTTTCATTTTGAAATTCTACCTGTAATGGTTATAACAGAACGTCCCCCATATCTTCGCAAAAATTGGTTGTTGGCAAATAGAAACCAATGTGCATACTTATTTTGCAAGTTTCATTCAAAATATCTACTCATAGCAGTCATTTTATTAACAGTCCCTTCTTCACAAAATTTGGTTGGCAGCTTCCATGCCTTAACAGATATTGATGTGCATACTTATTTCCCAGGTTTTGACAAACTGCCATGTTAAACTTTCTAATTTAAATGTACGCAATTATTTTGGTGGTATGTCAAGGTCGGCCGACATATTAAAATTTCAAGCCATGTTGAACTTTCTTTTTTATTGTTCGATCTTGGTGAAATTTGGCATGGGCTAACCTAAACAGACATGCATACATATGTGGCAAGTTTGCTATCAGCAACAGGTGCCATATTTAGGGTTTGCTGTTGCCCTACGGTAACCTAAATTAATACAGATGCTTGTTTCTGGGATATCCCCTCACTATTGGCTGCTATATTGACCTTAAAAGGTTGCCAGCCATGACAATTACCCTCTACTACTTTAGGATGTTATCAGGGATGAGCTGTGAGTGTTGCTGATCATAGTCATATTTATAGAGAATAACTTTTAGGGTACTGTGTTTATTGCATATAGTTAGCATAATCATTCATAATAAAATGACTACAAGTTTAAATATCTATAACATTCATTTATATATATATATAAAGAATATTTTGTTAGCCTAATAATTTATACAAATATACAATTTCTTATAAAAAACATCAATAATTTTGTCTCTAAGAGTTATGACCGGCAACACACTCATGCCATGCCCCTAGTTGTGATATTTAACTAAACAGGAATCACTTTCACAGTTCAGACTTTCATTGCATGCCTGTACAGTGCTTTCAATGTATTACAATGCAGGATACTAGCTGTGACACTATGTGAGGTGGCTTGGCTTGTCCTATATCCACATCTCCCA
Organism: Bulinus truncatus; assembly: GCA_021962125.1. Classification (NCBI taxonomy): domain Eukaryota; kingdom Metazoa; phylum Mollusca; class Gastropoda; family Planorbidae; genus Bulinus; species Bulinus truncatus. The sequence goes on from JAGDYQ010000080.1 coordinate 109,570, forward strand.
TGTGTTAAGCTGCCAGCCTACATAATCTGTTGCTCATGTCTCTACATTCCTTTCCTTGGTTCACCAAGGCATTCACGTCTCCCTATTTATTTAATTCAGAGCTATACTGCTGTTTAATTGTTCCTTTATTATGGTGCAATTAAAAGGCAGTAATGAAGGCGGTAAAAAAAATGTAATTATTTCTGTCCCATGCTAGTCATTTATGTGAAAACAAAAATGGCAGTATGTAAACCCCATTTCTATTAATTCCAGGATCAAAACAACATTCTATTTCCTTTTAACCTTAATGTGGTTTTTATCCCACTGGTTTGCTTTTTTTTTATGTAAGTTTTTTTTTTTCAACTGTTTCATGCTATTAAAGCATTTATAACTAAATTTCATCTCTTAATTGACCTTTTTTTATTTTGTTTTATATTTAAAGGGATTAGTCGAAATTATGTTGACATTTAAATATTACTAACTATTTTATTTATATTATTTAGCGAGCTGCATTTTAGTACCAATTAAAATCTTCCATTCTAAATTTAAAAAATATTATTAACAACCTTTTTGATAATTTCAGATTTTCATTAGTTTTGCTGAAGATCAAATGGAGAACATCCAAGAACAACTGATCTTAAGTGCCACCAGTACAGATTCCTCAGTAGATACTGCATCAGTCTCAGCATCTCATTCTACAGTTACAGAAGACTTAAATGATTCTTTTGTAGATGCAGTGTCATCCTCATCTGCTTCTCAAAAGTCACCAACTATGAGAAATAAGTCAGTGGATAGTTCACAGCCTGGAAACCCTTACATAAAGGATCCCACCACCATGAAATTAGTACCAGCAATTTTCCACAATCAAAGGAACTATGTTCAGAATATTCAGATTAACAATACTGTTAAGTCAACAGATACGGTATAGCCTTTACACTCTCAGTGTAAACATTTATACCAACACAGTGGACCAGTTTAGAATACAATATATTGTATTCATGGACCTAAAAATAGAAAACTCACATGAAAGGTTGGAGTTGTTGCATTGGCATTTGCCAGTAAAAATGCATAATGTGCAATAAATAAAATCTGTATGGACATTTCAAATATAAACTTAAAAGTACATGTATCTGTAAGATTATACTGATTCAATTTTAAGATAAATTTTTTTTTAGAATGAGCGATTTTCTGGGACGTATTACGTTAGAGCGCAAGGAAATAACACATGTTCTTTCCATTTCCTGTTACAAGTTACTATGTTATCTCTTGTGCTAGTACTTAACTGTGTTCAAACTTTTTATGCCTTTTCTTTCTTTACATATATACATCTTTTTTCATGTTTTTTTTTATTTTAAGCTTCTACTGAATATAGGCCTTAATGTATGGTTTGGTTATCCTGAAACATTAATCATCTAAGTATTATGCTTAGTCATCCTAAAAGCCCTGGTCTAGTGCTAAAACTAAGAATGGCACAAAATTTTACTGACGATAAAAATAATTTGAACTAATTAAAATAATAAACTATTACAAAATTTGAACAAATAACCCAAGAACTGTTTATATAAAATTTTATTTATTTCCAGCCATTTAAAAAAATGATTTTGAAAATTGTGCTTTCATCGATACTATAATTGTGTGTTTATTTCAAAATAAAGTTCCCTTAGCCCTAAAGTGTATTCGGGATAGCTGAAGTAGAATTCATCTGTCTCTGTATATGAAAGGATTGTGGGGTTGGCATAAAGCCCAGCAACTTTTACTTCTCCAAACTTAAGTCAAATACCCATTTAAAGCAGGGTAAACTTGAGGGACTTGGAACCAACTTTCGCAGGACCTGGTAAAACTCCTTTGATTCTCATTAGGGATCAAACCCAGGACTCCGTCAACAGTCAAGCTCTCCACATCACTCTGCCTCCCGTCTCATAAAACTGGCTAATCTTAACCATAATAAAACTCAGCTAAGTTAGACTTATAATTTGTAACATTTTTTTCAGAAACAGTATTAAATAATGCAATGTGTAACCTGTTAGTGGTGCCATAATTATAATTTTTTTTTGTAAAAAATTATCGCAGTGGCTCCGGCACCAGCCAAAACCATTATATTAGGGTAAAGGAACATGGCATATAAAAAAATTTTTTTTCAGGATTAGGGTTAGGGTGTGGAGCAATATCTATGGCTGGTACCTGAAGAAAAAAAATACGGGTTCGGTCGGCCCGAGCCGTAGCCACTGCGAAAAATTATTGTCAACATGGTAACATATAGTGACCACACCATAACATCTTAATGCATTATAAAAAGGAAAAAAAATATTTGTTTTACCGATTTTTTTATTTAGTTAGCCTGTACTACCTTACATTGGTTTATGTCCAGGTAGAAAATGCAACACCTTTTAATGTGTGCTACCTAGTGGATATGTCAAAAAAAAAACGATAACTGATTTATCGTAAAAAATCCATTCCACTTAAGCATTACATAAATTTTCATTTAACCATACAGAGCAATATAACTAAATTAAAATTGGATGTTGTTGGTTAATATAACTTTTTTGAATTTTTGCCAATGCCTTTTTAATTTTATGAGAGTCTGCATTTGTTTTTGAGTTTTGGTATTGAGACATGATGTGTCATTGTAACTATTTCAGTTAATACATGAACATTGTTTATGGTCATGTGCAAGTCTCACTTAAATTTTTATGTACTATATATAATCTATGTTAATTTAATGACACAGAACTGAACTTATTATTCATGTGAAAAACGGTAAAAATAAATGCTTCAATGTTTTATTCCTTGAGGAAATTATTTCTTGAAACATGGATAAACATGTGTATAAATAACCAAAGAGAAAAAAGAAAGTATGATTTTTTTTTAATGATTTTTAATAATTGATTGTGAATTCAATATTATAAAATCACTATTCATATTTTTTTTTAAATTGTATAACAGTTTTTCAACAAGTTCAGCTATAAAAAAAGATTATGCCATTTTTCATGTTTGTGTAAACTGAAAATAAAAAAAGAATATTTAAAATAAAATACTCATCAGAATATTGTTTTTTTTTAGTTGTTCACTGATAGCCATTATTATCTGTTTAAAAAAAAAAGTGTTATAAAACAAAAAATACTGTAGGTAAGATTTACTGCAAAAGCTCTTTCTTCTGACCTGGGATTATTTTTGAGATTTAGAGATTTCTCTATTTTTCTCAATGTAATAAACTTTTAATCTTTTTGATTCTGGCTTAAATTTTAGTCCTCAATTGATTCAAAGAATAAAAGCATATTCTGTTTAAAGAATGAAAAGAAAAAAGGAATGAATGGATAATAAATGTCCTCCATTTGTAAACAAATTAAATTTAATAAGCAGCCACTAAACCATCAGCTCTAGGATCAGATCCAGCCCAGTAAAATGATTCGGAGCTTGTAGTTTTATCAACATTCCACCAATGTGAGCCTCTGCTAATGATTTGTCCCCTTCCAAAATAAGCGCGCTTGCTTATGCCCGTTACTAAATTTGGACAGTGCTGTAAATTCTCCAAGTCTGAGATTACGTTCAGTGAAATTCCTTCTTCAACATCTACAGCATCGAAAAGACTTAGAGTACTATGAACAGAAATGAAAAAAAAAATCTTACACTAAAATAATCAGCACTTGATGAACAATATTGTGTTTTACATTTAAGCATGACAGATAACTCATTTCATTACCTGCTCTGAGTGCCCAAGTTAATTCTAGGTAGGTCCAGAGCATTTTGTGGATTACATCCAAACTCTAGCATGTTAAGAAGTACCTGGACATGGCCCTGTGGCTGCATGTAACCACCCATTACTCCAAAACTCATCAAAAGATCATCTGATAGAAAATTTAAAAAAATATGTATGAAGTGTTTTAAGCCAGAACCACCTTTTGGGTTAGACTACTACATGTATGTCTCTAAATGTTTCATCAACTAAAATAAACTAAGTAAAGTTCTCTAAGTACATGGGGGTCACCTTGGAAGATAAAATATTTCTGTAGCCACCACATGTTAAGGGATTGCGTAACTAGCACAATGCTTCACATTTTTTAATTTATTTATAGAAGAGTCTCAACCTGATGTGGGTTATGCTCATATGGCTTAAAATCTCCTCATATATTTGTTCGATTCAGATTTCAAGAATTAACTAAAAAATAGTATATTTACTGGTTTCTGTTGATGTCACCATGGAAGGAATTATTGTGTGGTATGGTCTTTTCCTTGGTGCTATAATATTTCTGTGTGATGGATCCAAAGAAAAACCAAAGCCTCTATTCTGCAAATAAATTACCTTTTTAAACTTTCATTTTATCAAAACGCAATATTTGAACTAAGATCTATTTTTTTACTACACCATATTATAAAAGATGTTATAATAAATATGTTAAGAACCTGTAGAGTGAAGCCACATCCTTCAGGTACAATGCCTGTGCCAAAGCCTATATAATTACTATTTATAAAAGAACAAGCATTGCCATACTTGTCAGCAGTTGTGAAATAAACTGTGTCATTACCTACTGCTAAGTCAATGCCACTTTGTTCAAAATAATGAGCTGGAATTCTTCTGCAATGATTATTTCGCATAATTAAGCAACTAAAAAACATATTCTTTATGTTTTCTTTAGTATACTAAAAAACTGCAAATGGAACAAAAAGTATTATTTTACAAACATAAATGACTTTAAAGTCGTTTTTTCAAAACATTTATAATTGTCAGTGTCTATTCTCCTTTTATCAACAATATACACGATAAAAAATAATTTTGTAAGTTAAAATGTAACAAAAAAAATTCACCTATCTATTTCTATCAAAGATCGACGTTTAGCAGCATAGTCTTTTGACAGCAATTTTTCTATTGGTAAGTCAACATGGCTTGGATCAGCACAGTATTGTAGACCATCAGCAAATGCAAGTCTTAAACTCTCAATTAAATGGTGAAGATACAATGAAGAATTGTGCCCCATGGCTGCAATTAAAATAATTGAAAACAAATCAATTTAAACACATGCTTACAAATATTCTCCAGAAATATGAAGATAAGATGACTTAAAAAAAAAACTGCATGGCTCAAACCTACAAACACTCTGATTTAATTCAGTACAAATGAAAAATAACAGCCCCATGTATGAATGCAAACTTGAGATACAAACATGCAGAAAGCAATGTGTCAAAAAAAGCTGGATTTTTTTCCAAATTTGTTATTGACAGAAAAGCAACCACCCCCAACAGCTGCCATGTAAAGCATGTGTAGGACAAATATTTAAAAGGAGAACATCCCAGAAGATGTAGTTTTGCTCGCATGCGGAAAAGAGACATGATGCAAAGTAGTAGGAATCTTCACTTTCCCTCTTATCAAAACTTTTGAAAAGATTACCTTTTCAATCTTTAGGGCTGTTCCATTACCCTTCATTTTACTTAAGTAAATTCATCTGCTTCACAAGTCAGGGTAAAAAAAAATATTAACATTTTTGGCAATTTATCTTTTTTTTTTATCCTAATCATATAAGTAATTTAAATCTAAAGGAAAATGTGATTCAATGTAAAGTCTAAATGTTTTCAATAAGTGTTCCAAACATGCCTCAATATATGTATAAAACAAATAAAAAATAATAATAATTTCAATGATTCAAATGAATAAGTATTAAGTTACTATCTATGATAGTATTATAAAAATGGTTATTTTTTAATCTTACATTTCAAATCCAATCCTTCTAAAATATTTAGAGCTAAAAGAGCCACCAGTCCCTGGCCATTGGGTGGCATTTCCCATACTCTACATCCTTTGTAATCAGTATAAATAGGGCTTTCTTGTGTGGCTTCATGGGCAGACATGTCTTCCACAGTTATTAAGCCTCCATGCTGCTGAACAATATCAGAAACAGCTTTGGCAATCCTTCCTTCATAAAACCCTTTTTTTCCTTGGGCTCCCAATTCCTTTAATAAAAAATGTAAAAACATAAAAAAAATTATGGTAAGAAAAGTCATATAAATGTTTTAAGCATTAGAATGTAAAGATACTGGAGGTTTAGAAATTGCTTTTCATGTGCAGTTAGAAACTACTTTATTGTTATTATTAAGATTTCTGAACGGTAATAGTAGATACAAACACTTTTAGCTAAATGAATTTTTTCTGAGTTTAAACATCCTAAAAACAAAGCCTTACAATTATTAGTACAGTGTATTAATATTTCTAATGCTCAGAAAGTATTACAGCCATACTTTGAATGTGTGTGCCAGATGTGGATTTTTCATCACATCTCCATGACGCGGGGCCTCCCCATTTAGAAGCATGTCACTACCATAAATATTTTCTTTTCTTTTTAGTGATGATGCACCTTTTAAAAAAAAAATAATGTAAAATGATAAAAATGATTCTATTTTTATTAATAATTATGGTTTCAAACAAAGCTGTGAGGAGAACATTTGTTAAACATCTTATCTTTATGATAATTTATAGGACAATTATGAGAAGATGTGAGCTTAAGAAAGTTTTAGACGATTTTAACAACGTCCGTAATAGTTTAATAACAAAAATCTAATATAAAAAAATAAAACTCATCAATTGCACTTAAAAAGTATTTAGTTATTTATACCAGAGGCCCAAAACATAGAAGCTACTTCTTGTACAGGAAAGCCAGTTTCTGCCATTTCTATAGCTGGTTTTAAAATATCCATCAGAGACAACTTGTCATGAAATGAAACAAATTAAAGAGATGCTGCTACAGTTATCATCTATTCTAAGACTATGAGAAAAAGGTGTTTTTATATGAGAAAATAATGACATCTACAATGCTGTTTACTTAACTGTCTACTGCTCTGAAAGAATGCTCAACAAATTTACAACTAAATCTATTTTGCCTCAGTCTTAGTTGGCTATCTATGACAAAGGCTTTCTTATATAAAATGAAATGTATGTGTATCAAGCTGAATTAACCATTTAACTGGTCATATCAGTGACAGCCCCAAAGATGTATTATATATTTTAAATTAATCTGCACAACCAGACATATATTTTTGCAAGCTGAAGAAATACAAATCTAACCCGAACCCTAACCCTACCATTAAATTTTTAAGATTATTTTTCCTTCAAAGGTTTTTTTTAACTTCTTTTTAACTTAATTCAATTACATATAAAATGATAATTTGGCAGCGAAAAAAAAAAAAGACAGTAAAAAAATTTCATAAACCTTTTGACTGCCAAACTCTGACACTGTATCAACCCAGGCACTAGCAGCACCAGGTACTGTCACTGAGTGACCATGTAATGGAGAATAATGGTTAAACTTATTAAAACCATCAGTTTCTAATCTGGCTAGTGAGGATCTTGCTGATGATCTGCCACTATTAGTAAAAATTAAAATATATGTTATAAAATTAGATAAAATAATTTAAATATCAAAGCAGTTCAAGTATAAAAACCTTCAATAAGCTCCGTCTATGTAAATTTATTTAAATATCATAGCTTTAAGATTACCTGCCATTTATGCCTTTGACTGTTTTGGTGGACTGGTCATAAAATAAACAAAATGCATCACCACCTATTCCTGTAGACATAGGCTCTGTAACATTTAAGGCTGCTGCAACAGCCACTGCTGCATCAGCTGCATTTCCCCCAGCCTTGAGTATATCTCAAAAAAATAAGATATGATATATTGCCTTTTGAAATAGCTAATCATTATATCACCCATTATATGTCTATAAATGTTATGATGTGAATATTTTATTAGTGATATTTTATTTCATAATTGGCAATATCATCTTTTGTTCTTTAAATTCACATAATTGATAATATCATTTTATTTTGTGAAATATATAAATTTAGTGGCATATAATATAGTCATGATACCTACCAAGACCAGCTTGTGCAGCTAAGGGATTAGAACATGCAACACACCCATTTTTAGCTACTACTACTGATCTTCTGGATGAAAATTCCAATGAACTATTCATGATTTCTCTCAGATGTATCTGAATGAAAATTTCTAATATCAACACAATATAAAATAAATAGCACCTTTTATGCGGTTTTAATTATTTAGATGTGTGTAAGCCTCAGAGGCACTTATGTGCATCTTTATCTTACTAATAATTACTTCAATACATTTATTACTGGGTCACTGTCCACTAGTCGTCAACACAATCAGTCACTATCCATCATATTATATACTCAAAGTAAAGTAGGCCTACCACACCACTTATCTGGGGATTATACTTTATACTACAAACATTTTAACATGGGTGATAGGGCCTACATAGAGAGAAACGTCAATGGACATGTCACATTTGAAGGTAAAAAAAAAAAAAATTTTAATGTAAGAGGAGTGGGGGAGGGGACAGAAGACTTCAACAAACATAACAACATTTTGTCATTGATTATGTTTACAAGTTCGTAACTTCGTAAGTTACTGAAGTTAAGAGTAGGATGGGCCGACCCGGCTTATTTATTTTAATAAAAAAAAATACGTCAAGTAATGCATATATTATAACAATTGCTTTAAAAATAAAAAAAAACATTACCCTGAATCAGGGCCTGATAATCCAAAGGCAAGTCACGAAAATTGTGTCTTATCTAATAAATCATAATTAAGTTAAGTATGCAGCAGCATCATGAGTATGTATCTTGAGTAGAAGTGGTCTACCTGGCCACCAAAAATACTTTTTTTTATTCTGGACTTCCATGGACTAATTATTGACAACTCCGAAAATTCTTCATAAGTCAGAATGTATACATATTTTTCTGCCATTTTTATTTTATAACATCAAACTATCACCCGCTAAACTGCCTAACCGTTAATTTAGCCCGACATAATTCTATAAGGATTTAGCTTTTTGATGCCTTCAATTTACTACTTTTTTTTATCAAATAATACATTCTTAATATTAATACTATTTTAAATATAATAAATTTTCCATATATATTTTTTTTAATTTATGTATGGCTTTCCCCTGTTGAGAATTTGTGTGAAAAAAAGGACATGTAAATGATATTCATTTAAAACTTCTATCTTTTTGTGTTTTGTTTATTGGACATTCCTACTATGACTACATATATCTACTATAAAACAAAGTTGCCAATCTAGTAGGGAAAAAAAATCTTCATTTATAGTATCCCAAAAAATGTAATAGAACAAAATCAAAAATGTTAGATTCCTGTTTGTTTTTTATTGATGGGAGTTATACAATTAGTAAGGGATGTTGTTATACTACTAGTAGTACTAGCTAGTATATAGTGTCATTGATAATATGGCCTATGTTTAGGAAGATTCATGTGACCCCAAAAAGAATTTTTAGGAGGGCCCCTCTTACTCTTAGTCTTAGACATGTTGCGGGAGAATTACTATACTACAAATACTTAACTTGTAAAGCCACTCCTGGCATATTTTGCTGTAATTTAAAGTGGGGTCAGCTCATCTTTTGCGTTTATAGCCCTAATATGTTAACTGCCCCTTACTATATGTATGCGACATATAATAATGTATTATAATTACATCTATCTCTAAATTTTTCTTTAAGAAGTTCAAAAATGTACGTAGTTCTATTAAAATTACGATAAACTGTTTGATTATAAAGCCCACCTGGCAATACAACCTTGCAATGCATTCTGGGAAGTAAACATGTCTTGGAAAATAAAGCGAAGTAAATTTATGTAACTTTACGAATTCAATAGTAATCCGAAGTATTGGTAGAAAAATTAATAAATGAAATCGGTGCTTTTGTAATCAAAATGAGTGCCTTAGAGCTTAGAAACCAAGGCAATAAGTTATTTGCTGCGAGAAAATATGACGATGCCATAGCTTGCTACACAAAAGCAATTGTGAGTTGTGTTGTTAAGATGACTGATTTATGAATGATAACGTATGTTATAATGTGTTGTTTTATGCTGATTTTTCTTATACCATGCGAATTCAAAATTATGTAGTTTGTGTTTCAGGAAAACATTTTTAAATTGTCTTTTTTTAGTAAAGTTATTGGAGCTGGAGGGGGTGGAAAGGACATTCCCTGCCCTATCCGCTATAGGCTATGCAGTCTAAGCCTTAGACTAAGGCGTCAAAGACTATAAAAATGATAAAATTAATATTATAAATATTGAAGTGGCTACGGTTCAAAGTAACGGGAACTCCGTATTATTTTTTTCCAGGTCCAGCTACAGATGCATATTTTTTTGTTTTCGGGGCTAGGGTTAGGAGCAATATCTATAGCCGAACCCCGGAAAAAAAAATTGCGGAGTCCAGCTATCGCGCATGCGCACATCACAGCCGTAAAAAAATAAAGTCCGTCTAGAGCGCATGTGCATCTATAGTTGGACCCCGGAAATAAATAGTACGGAGTCCCGTTCCTTGGAACCATAGCCACTGAGTATAAATATTTATAAGTTTCATTCTCAATGACATTTGAAAGAAACATTTATCTAGTGGGCAGACTGTTGTAAACAATTACCTGCTCCAAATATTGTTAATGTATAAAATGATTTTTATGGAAGAAATTATTTTCATTAGTAGCTTTCTTTTTTCTCACTGTGTCATATCTGCCTCTAAAATTAAGATATATTATAAATCCCTGTGTGTGAAGTCACTGTAAGGATTAGATGAAATCTCATAGATTCTTTTAAGCCACTAATGGGATGGTTTTTGCAGCGCCCCATTTTTCTTCCCCACCAAAGTCGATAGTGCAATAGCTATGTAGGCACCACAAGAGATAAATGGAAGACTTAAGCCATGACCTGAAATATCCACTGGTCCTCTTTGGAGATTGAACCAGGGACCTTGGTCGACAGTTGAGCACTTTACAGCACAACATGCGTCCCCTGTTGAACCAGGGACATTGGTCGACAGTTGAGCACTTTACAGCACAACATGCGTCCCCTGGATAAATCCTTGTAAATCATTTGAATTTGTTCCTGTACTCCATATATTTGCATTTTTTAGGCCAATTATAGCTGTGTCTAAGAAAGACCTTTAAGTTATAGATAGATATATACTTAACAGATTTTCTAAGGCGATGCTATTATTCTTCAAATTAATTTTTTTTAAATGCAAAGAAAGATTGTGTATGTAAATTTTTTTTAGTATATAAGCTCAATTATATACTATCTTGCGGTATTTTTTTAAACAATTACTTAGTCTTAGACCAAGGGTAGCTAAATATATATTTGTAAAGAGCCACTTTCTTTTCCTTTTTTACAGTCATACCTTTCTAAATGTGGGTTACATTCCAACAAATCCAGAGCGCTAAATGGGGTTATAATATCCTTGGAAAAATCAGGATACAATTTATTAAATGGAATGTAGGCATTATTTTTTAATATAGATGAATTGTGAAAAACAATTTTAAGTGATAAGACTAATTTTCAAGAAATCAGCTCAAGTTATTTGCTTCTAAAATTTTTATCTTAAAAACTATTTTGCCAGCAAAATTCTGTATACTTAAGTTTTACATTCTCATCTCCACTACTGTTGTATCATTTAAATATAGTAAATTATAAGTAAACATTTTTTTTGCTTTAACTCAATATGATTGCTTTGTAAGTACACAATATGGCTGCATTGCAGCTGTATTTGCTTACTTTTGGGCATTCACTACACACTGATACCAAACTAGTGTAATAGCCAGATTTCAACAAATGCTAGTTTTACCATGGTGTCTATTGTCATAACCTTTCCCTTAATTTTGTTTATGCTGTTTAAATAAAGAAAAATATGTTTAAAAAAAAGTTTTTTTAACAAAATTTAATGTAATCATTTACTTTTTGCATTTAGAAGACAATTAATGTAAGTTTTTAGTAACCTCTACCTTATGACAATCTAAGGTAAATTCAAAATATAATGTAGTATTTTCACTGATATGATTAGTTAAATAATGTTTCATTTAAAAAAAAAATCCTTTTCCACATTGCTGCTCATAGTTTAAACTTAATATTTTTTGTATTAATATAATCTACTTTGATCTGTCATATATTAATAAATGCATTTCAGTGGAATATTTCAATTAAATTTTTTTAATCCCTTAAAATTCATCATAGCTCTTCAAGTTTCCTTTCTAAGTTTGATAAAACATATTTTTAACACTATTTATTGATAGAATTCTTTTTTCAACAGATTAAAAATCCCACAACAGCTCTGTTTTTTACAAATCGGGCACTTTGTCATTTGAAACTAAGGCAGTTTGAAAAGGCCCATCAAGATTGTCAACGAGCTCTTGAAATAGATAGATCATGGGTTAAAGGTCATTTTTTCATGGGTCAGGCTTTTTTAGAACAAAATTTATATGATGAAGCAATAGCTGCACTAAAAAAGGGTAAGCTTATAATTTTTTCATATACTGGTACTTAGTAAATCGTGTGGAAATATTTTTACTTTTTAGTTGGCTTCACCAAAATGGCACTTTCCATTTCTAAGGTGAACTTATTTTACTTCAGCTCATGATCTTGCAAAGGAACAGAAACTGAATTTTGGTGATGATATTACAAACACTTTAAGAATAGCTAAAAAAAGACGATGGAACTCTATAGAAGAGAAGAGAATCCAACAGGAAATAGAACTTCAGACATTCTTGAACCGTCTTATCAAAGAAGACAGAGACAGGTCTGTGTTATTTCTTTTTTAATTTACCAAAAGTAAATATTCACTTTTTTATTATATGGCAAAAATGTTATTATTGTCTAAACATGTTAAGCTTATTACTTATTTGCAGGAAGATAGAATCTTTAAAAAAAGATGATGGAATGGCCAGTTGTGAAGATGTCGAAAACATTATTGAACAGTCAGTAAGTTGAAATATTAATAACATACATCCAAAGCTTTAATTGTTTTATTTATGCCTGACTAACAGTTGATTTGAGAGTTTTTTAAGAACTTTCTGTAAGGACCAAATTAAATATGTTAATTTATAGAAATAGTAAATACCATCCTTTTTTTTTTTACCACACTTTTTTCCCCAAAGGTGGGGCATGTCTTTTTGTCCGAATGCTGTCTGGCAGGGCTGTAAAATATTATTTTTCTTGTTTTCTTTCTCTAAAAACTGAGTGCATCTTATGGTCAGATGCATCTTATATCTGTTAAAAATGGTAATTCAAAACTGTGTTTACTTTTTTTGTATGAACCGCTATAAAAATGTTTTGAGTGAAATAAAAAATACAGCTTTTATAGAAAACATATACATTGTAGTTTGAATAAGCTTTGAAATAAGAGTTTAATAAGTGGATACGATAATATGCAGCTTCTTTTTTTACAATGTACTTAAATTGTGGAAATATTTAGCCCTAATTCTCTTTCGTTTTTAGGAAAAAAGATTGTCGGACGTCAACAGTTTATTCGCACAGCTAGATGAAAGAAGGAAGGTAAAAAAAAATTATGTCACCTTTTTTACATTTTTTATTTGCATTAATTATGCAAAATGTGCTGCCCAGTATAGATTGATAATATTCCTATTATTAGTTTATGACATTTTTTAGAAGTGTCTAAGCTGACCTGTAGCATTGGGCTGTCCACACTCCAACAACATCAAAAGCTACACTAAATATTTATCTGCATGACTAGATTAATGTATAATTCAACAGATATTGATTTGTATTCTATAACTCTTTTGAGAATTCTTTATTTTATTTTAGACATTTTACTTTTGTCTTTAATTTAACAGAAGAGGGATGTGCCTGATTATCTATGTGGCAAGATAAGCTTTGAAATCATGAGGGAGCCGGTGATTACCCCTAGTGGAATTACATATGACAAAAAGGATATAATTGAGCATCTTCAGGTAAGGTTTTCTAAATTAATTACATTTACTGCTTTTAATGTTATACCTTAAACATGTCACTTTTTTTCTTGAAAATTAAAAAAAAAATTAAATATAGCATTTGTAAATACTATGTCTTATTTAAAAATAAAAATTTGGAAATTCATTTAATACTTTATGTAGGCCTGTCTTTAGATTCCAGTATCATATGAAATTAACTAGCCAGTTTTATTGATTGATTTTATTCTTTTTTTTTATAATAGAGAGTTGGGCATTTTGATCCAGTAACACGCACAGATCTGACGCAGGAACAGCTAATTCCAAATTTTTCTTTAAAGGAAGTAATTGACACATATCTTGAAGAAAATCCTTGGGCAGAGGAATATTAACTTCATTGCATTTTGGTTTGGTCCATGTTGTGATTTTTCTAGTTAACACTAACAAAAAAAATAGCATTTTTTAAATTTAAATGGATGAGTAAAGAAACTTGTTTTCACTACTGGAAGTAATATTGTCCTTTCTATATCACTGCTGTAGTCGTCAGGAATATACAACTGAACCTTGGCTTGTTTCAGTTGTAAAAAAAATGACCACTAGGTGGCAGAGGTATTTGATCAATGACTTAGTCTATCCATTTTGAACTTACACTGAGTAATCCTCTATTGGTACAGACAATTATTTATGTTTAATGAGAATAATAATTCTTTTGTTTAGTGTCTCTTTTCCCCACAGTAATATCCATAAATAATTTGTGGAAGCTTAAATCAAGCCATAACTAACTATAATTTTTTTGATAAAAACTGAAACACCAATAGGCACTGTTACTAGTCTATTTCTGTGGAGATATACTGTTGTTTTTTATTTTTTCATTAACACCAGTTAAACAGTGCCCTTAAAATATGAATTCAGATTTAAAAAAAGGGTATCATTAGTTCAGAGTTATTTAAATCTAGTCTCACTGTTAATATTTTTAGTTATACAGCATGAATAGATCAATACTTAGAAATTCAAAAAAAAAATTTTAAAAGAGGCTTCTGTGAACTTTTTTTTTTATTGTCATTATATATCTCCCCCTACGATTAGTCTTAGTTGCTCAAAAAAATGTTACAGTGGAATTTAAAATCATTTTGAGTGTACATAAAAATATATATACATGTATAAAAGATTACTTTTAATTGCAATTGTTTATTGACTGTGATCTGATATGAACTAGTTTCTAAAATTATTAGAAGTCAATCCTTGTATATTAAATAGATTATTTATGTTGAATGTATTCTTTGCTATTTTTAAATTACCTTTAGGCCTTTAACCCCACAATGTTTTGCTAAAAAATACAACTAATTGTTCTGAATCAAAAAATTAAAATTTAATCTCGTTTTGAAAACTAATTTTACTTCACCTATTCGTTATCATATTTCATCATTTCAGAAATTAGTAGTAATTTAGTAAGTAGTGTTTACCCTTATTTTTTTCTTGTAATATGTTATAACTTTATCCACTGGTGAACAGAGAAATAGTTATTATCCTTTTTTGTTCAGTTTTTACTTAGTTAACATTTACCATTATCTAATGTCTGAGAAAATACATTTACAGTATGTTAGTAAGCATATATGTGATGTCACTAATTTGCACAGCATAAATTATTTTCACATACTGGAGGTTATGTCAATTTAATGTTATAAAATGTCTGTCTCTCATCAGTTGTTAGTTATTTATGATTGCTGTAGGGAAGCATGATATCAAAATCATTGATGGTTTATACAATATCTTTTAACTGATGTCTCTGTACAGAAATGTTCTAATTAAACTATAGTATTTCTTTTATCTGAACATTCAGTTTTAGCTACGCAGCTTATATTGAAATGAACACATTTTTCAAACCAATGTTCATAATTATTAACAGCTCTACTTCCATCATTTGAAAATCCATTAAGTAAAATGTTTATTGAGGGTGTAACTTTTACATTTGCTAAACAATGACATCTCTAGTCATAAGTGAAATATTTGGATGTTTTTATGTTCTGAAAAATTTAGTTGCACTTAAGTTAATTTTAAAGAAAATTTTAACTTACTCTCAGCTCATCAAATTAAAAAAAAAATTATTCTTATTTAAATAATTTTTAAATTTCACTAAATCTTTCTTGTTGATTTTGATTTATATATTTGTTTACATTTATTTGGCTTATCACTACAGCTACAAGTCAGCATTCGCATCTTGAATCCAACACAAAAGAAATGTATGTCAATCCAATTCAGAATTTATATAAAATAAATCAAAAGGAAATTTGAATTTTTAGCATAAAATATTGAGAATTTATGTTGTAAAAAATATGTACATTTTAAAGTAATGTTTGTAAGTAATGTTTTTTTTCTATTGCTATATTTAAGTTCAAGATCTTGTTAAAAGAAATTGTTTTTTTCAGCAAATACATGTAATTTTATTTCATTTATTGACATTTGAACTGTGTCTTTATATCTTTATATTTTTCTCTATGTCGCCCCACATTTGTTCATATACTTTTATGGTCATTTTGAACAGAAAATGGTCTACTTTTCCTTTTAAACCAATGTATTTTTTCTTCTTAATATGGGCTGAGATTAGATACCTTGCAGTTCTAAAACAACTATGTTTACGAATTTTGTTAGTACATGCCTTCTGTTATCCCTATGCCGTTTATATTATCTTGTCCCAATTTTCTTAAATCGCTTCCTTTAACATTTGATGGAAGAACCTCAGTAAATGTGAAAGCAAAGGCTGTTTGAGACTGTTTAAACAGTTATGCGGATGAATTGTTTCATTATTAAAATTTAAATGAAGGCATCTAATTAATTAATCATTTGGAGTTGCCTGATGAGCATGTAGACTCATTAAAGAATTTCAAACCAAAAATGTGGCTTCTTATGTCATTTTTAAAGAAAAATTACTTAATCATTTTTACTAGAAATGTGCATGTAAAAACTGTAAAACAGTATAATTAAAAAATACTTTTTCTTTCAGAGGTATATATTCTAAATGTTAGTCTTAAGTACAAATAAAAATTAAACAAAAATAAATTGTACATATCTGTACATGATTCCTTTACACTTACTGTAAATGAAATTGTAAATTTATACTTTAAGAGACTTTCGTATACATGTAGTAAGTTCCCTTTTTTTCTCTTATACCATTTTTTAAATACACTTTGTTGTTTACCCACACTTTTTCTTTTGGTAAAAGCATAATATTTTTGTAAGAGTATGGTATTTGTTCATTTTTATTTTTCCTTTCCACCATTAATCTTTCAACATTTAAAATCTTTCCCAAAAATTAAAAAATGCCTTGAAGTTACTACCCAACACTGATAAGAAAGAAGTTGGTTAAATTTTACAATTATTTAAAATGTCCTAACAAAAAAATTACAACTTAAATTTGTTTCATAAGCTCTGTTATGCGTATGTGACTTATATTTTGAAGACACTGCTTGTGATATGAAAGAAAAGTTAAAATACAATTAAGCAGATGGAAAGAAGTATTTGCAAGTTTTTTTGTTTTTTTTTTTTAATTCAAATAATTTTCTTTCTTTGTTGTCTTTACTGGTTATGCACTGATTTTTTTTTTTAAAGTTACAAATTAGTCATCCACAATTGGTGCAATTAATTTGGCAATTGTTAACATGTATATATTTTCATAATGTTATGCATGACTAATGCATTCACATACATGTTACTACTTTAATTTTTTTGTATGTTACAGTAGTTGAATTTTTTATTTGGGTTTGATTTAGAAATTCAATTTAGAAGAAAAAAAATCTTATAAACTATAAATATACACTTAAAAAATAAAAGTCATTTAATACAATTATTGTTTTATTATAAAGCCATATACATGTATACAATTAGTTTGCCTTTTATTCGTTCTGTACCATTGAAAATTTTCCCACTCCTTTATCTTTAGTTCAATCTATCCCTTGAAAAGTCAACATCATCTCTGTAACATATTACTGATTATTTACTTGTAATAGTAAACTATTATAGTCTTAAAATAGCTTTTTACAAAATATGTTTATTAGTCTGAAGATTACATTTCTTATGAGTAATCAAAATTACACATTGAAGTTAATACATGCATTCTATTTTAATATATAAGCAAAGTAAAGTTCCCTTAAGTCCCAAAGAGCTCATAGGGGCAGATGAAGTGTAGAGTTCATCTGTTTCAGAAACCTCAGAATATAAAGGGATTGTGTGATTAGCACAATGCCCAGCCGCCTTTACACCTCCAACTAAAAGTCAGGTACCCATTTAAAGCTTTGTGGATATTCACCTGAAAAAAATCCCCAGGTTCTCGCTGAGATTCGAACCCGGGACACTCCGGTCAACAGTCAAGCCCTCTACACCTCTCAACCACCCGTCCTCTCATTTTAATATATAGATTATATCAATAACAAAATACTGGAGAAAAATTAATAGTATATTGATTCTAAGCTTGTGTGGCATCCCAGGAAGAATCTTAAAAATACTCCTTACCCATTACTTAGTTACTACTAATCACTTTGGTTAAACACAAATAGTCAAATAATAGCTGAGTCAAGAGAAGGCATAATAACTAAAAAATTAAAAGCTACAAGGCTTGCAATTCATCCATATTATACAATGTTTTATTTAAAATATTTTAATAACATGTCACAGCAATAAATTTTTTATATTTTATATCTGTCCAAATATTTTTTCCCCTGCCCATTCTTTTTCCTATTAAGGTCATCATTTGATCAATGAATGTTTCAAGTAAAATCGTGGTATTGTAGTTTCTGTAAATATTTGTTTAAGTTTTGAATCATACACATTTGCATTGAGGCTTACCAATAAAATAGATGAAAAAAAATTATGAACTATTTGAGAATATTATTGAAACGAATGAGAAGTACATCTTCCATGAAATCTTCATTTACTGATGATCTTGTTTTCTGAATATATTTAAGAGCAGAAAATGCCCTATCTACACTGACTTGAGTCATTGGCATACTTAAGATGCTTTTTGCAATTTCACTTAAGTTAGGCATTGAAACTTCTTTTCTGTTCCAGTATTCAAAAAGAGAGGAATCTCTTCTTTCTCTAGGTTCTTCTTGGTATAAATCTAGAAGAGATCTAATGTCCTTTCTCACTAGTGTGGATGTTGAGATGTTGTGACTGCTTTCTTTTCTCCTCAAAAATGATTCAATGTCATTGTCATCTTCTGTCGTTTCAAATGATTCACATATTAATTCAACCCCAAAATGAATTGTTGATGTAGCTTGCTTAATACTTTGCAATATATTATATGCATGCATGATATATTTTTTGGCTTTTTCAATCTGATTCTCATCCAATATTACTTTAAATCTTGGGTCAAGGAATATAACAGCGAGTATTACATCCTCCTCAAACAATTGTTTTTCTCTGTTGTCCATGCTAATTGAAAAATGCTTTCCAAAGTTTTTGCTAGCCTTAGCAGAATCAGCCTTACACTTATACCATGCACTGTAAAAATCTCCTGCAAGCAATTGGTGACTCTGAAACAGTTTGGTAGTTTTTTTAGCTGGTTTAAGACAGTCAATAATAATTTCTAACATTGTCCAATCATTTTCTTCCATCTCTAAGTCTTCAATGCTCCCACTCATATCCTTACAAAAGGTTTGTAAGTGCAAAAGCCTTTCCAACATTTCATATGTACTAAGCCAACAGGTAGCACAATCTATTATTGGTTTTGGCAGTTTCATGTGTTTAATTATACTTGAAACATTGTCAGCCATTAATTTTTTACAAACATTTCTAGCTTTGAAAATTATCATTGCGATGTTTCTTTCTTTCAAAGCATCATCAACTGCTAAGTGCAGAATACTTGCAGCACATTTTACCCTCCGAATAATGGGGCTTGAACTGAATTCTCTGATGATTTTTAGTATTGAGTCATCTAAATTAGATAAGAAAATATCTTTGGATTCATCTGCACTTATCTCATCAAATGGAAGTTCTTTTTTAGAGGGTGGATCTTCCTTTTCTTCAGGGTCATCATTATTACTCCAATTTTTTTCAAAATCACATTGTTTTTCACCCAGCAGCTTTACTCCCTTAAGCATGTTTGTGCCATCATCTGTGGTTACACTGAAGATCTGCTTTAGATCTATATCAAAATTTTTCAAAATGTCCATGATAATGATAGCAATACTAGAAGAAGAGACTTTTCCTTTAAGCTCCTTTATCGCTAGCGAGTGCATAATAATCTCATTTTTGTCCAGATATTGTACATTAATTCCCAAAACACTCATGTCTGATTTTGTGGCACAGTCAACTTTCAAAGATAATAGTCTATCTTGCATTTCTTGCTTAACCGTTGAACGCCATCTGGTTGCAACCTGAGTAATGTAAGTTTTAATATTACTTGGAGTAATGGTAACTTTGCTCCCTAGGCCATGTGCAATTAAATCAATTATTTTTTTGAAGCCAGAATCACTGAAGATACTAAAGGGTCGACCATTAACAGTCACAAGTTCTGTACATGCAGCTAAGAGTGCATCATTAGTCAACTCTTTAGGTATTTGCATTTCATGTCTCACAAGGTTATTGTTTGGAGTAGATTGCTGCAAGCACCTTTTCTTATCTGGAGGCTGTTTCATTGTGGAGGAATCTGTAAATACTTCCTCATATTTTTCTTTATGACATGCCATCAAGTGTCGCTGTAGATTACCTGCATGGTTTCCCCTTATTTTCCTTTTACACCCTGCAATGGTACAAGCTGATCTATCTGTTGTCTTATCATATTCATAAAACATCCGACTTTTATTTTCTTGATGTCTGCCCATGGTAAGAAAGCTGCAACGAAATATCTTTAATATAAATAGATCACAAAAAAGTGTGTTGTGTGACTAAATATATATATATATATATACATATATATAAATACATATATATATTTTATAGCTATAAAATGGTCCTGTGTTTATTGATTATAGTTAGCATGATCATTCATAATAAAATGACTACAATTTAAATATATATAACATCAGTTATATATAAATCGTATAAGTTGTTAATCTAATAATGTATACGTATAAGTTGTTAATCTAATAATGTATACAAATATATAACTCTATTTTCATCAATAAATATTTTTCTCTAACAGACCGGTAACCCTCACAGCCAAATTTACAATTTTAGGGGCCCTAGGACAACCAAAATTTGAGGCCCCATTTGAACAAAAAATATTACTAATTTTTATCATTGTATACCACTTAACATTTTGGGGCCCCTTATTTCACAGGGGACCTAGGCCACAGCCTAGTTGGCCTATCTGTAAATCGGGCTGTTTATATATGTATATATATATCATATGTGTGTGTATAAATACACATACAATTTATATACTAATTTTAATAGTAATTATATCAATATACAAATACTTTTAAAAAATCAATGATCAGTATTATTTGGTTTTTTTTTTTCTATTTTATTTATTTGAAATAATGACTTAAATTTAAAATATCTACTAATAAATATAGAGCTCTAGGAAATATATAATTTAATAAAAAGCCTAATAATATTTATAAATGACAACATTTCTATATTTTACATATATTTGATTGAAGAAATATGAAAAAATAGCAGCTGTGCTTGAAAGAAAAAACGTTATAACTGTAATGTGTTCAAAAAATCATGTTCCCAGAATACCAAGTCCGCCCACGAGATCAATGGTTCTTTTTTTTATCAATAGAATTGAATCACCAAAGATCTGAGTTCTACTCACTAACATTGGCTAAATATAATCTTTGCGCATTTTTTTTTTCAAGAAAAAATGCAAAGGTATAATTATGTTATTCGTTCATTAGCCAATTACAAATACACGTTATATGTACCAATATTATGTAGACTTTAAATATGTGATGTGAGATATAGACAAGTCAATTGTCAATATATTCAATATGTGATAAGAAAATTCAGAAAATTTACAATCATACTAAACTAAACAGATCAGTTACACACTACTTTATGATGACTTATACAATATATGCTGTTAATACTAGCAGACTAATGTTAATGATGGCCTTTTTATCTGACTTTTAAGAATGTAATTGTGCGTACATTTTAACGTAAAAGTGATGCGCTGATAGTTCTTAAACTAGGTCAAGAATTAAATTCACAAAATTCCGGTCCCGTTCGTGAACGGAAATATAGCATTTCGTTTTTGTTTTCGTTTTCAATCTTCTGAATTTCGGTTAATATCTTTATCCGTTGTTGCTCTGTTCTCACTGTATTGCTTGCTATCTGTGTGAGTGTGTACAGATGACAAAAATTAAAGTAATGCGCTTTCTAGGCGTTGAATACCTAACATTAAAAAAAATATTTGTCCATTAATCAAGTTATTTTTTATATAAAATTATTTTAAAACTCTTTAATTCACAATCATTTCCAATTTTGCTTTTTAATAGTTTACTTTGAGATAAAAACAGTTGTTTGAATCCACGATGTCGGCGTCCAGTCAGCCGAAAAAAGTACCAACATTCGATGTTTACATTGGGAATCTTCCCCAAGATGCTGATCAGGTTTATATTTCGATTGCTTTTTTTTATTTTTAAACAATAACATGCCATCTAAATGTATCTGTATTTGGGTATGAATTAAAAAATGTACGTAAAAACTTACTTAAGTCTAAGTTAAAAAGACTTAAACCTTATGAGTGCAAGGATTTTTTTAAAAAATTGTAATGCTATTTCATACTACTTGGATTTTAATCATTGGGTGTCATTATAACTGTAATCACATTCAACTTTGGTATATCTCATCATATAATTGGCGTTAAAACATAAAAAAATTATGCAATCTCATTTTTAATAAAAAAATTTAAGACATGTCATAATCATTACGATAATGTCTTATGCTTTTCCAACTAAGCCTACTTCAGAATCATCTGAATCAGCAAATGGGTAGGCCTGCAGTGGCACTTTCCCCAAGGCATAACAAATATTAATGCATTTGCTTGCCCAGCACTTACCCACCTCCAGTACTTGCTACAGGCTCAGAGGCAACTCTAAAAGCCCTATAATTTATTAGTGATATACAAGACACCAACGCACCTCCCATGCTAATTGAGTTAACCATTATATTTCATTCTTTTAATGTTTGTTATAGGTGTCTAATCACACTGGTTTGTCTCAGGGCCCTTGACTGTTACATGGCTCTGGCCTACTTCAGTGACTAAAGTTGCAAAATTTTCCAACTTGATGAAATCGTTGAAAAAACTTTTTTGTTAAAGTCAGCATAATTTTTAAAATGTATATACTACTGATTAATAAAAAGTTTGACATAGTATTGAATTTTGTTGATAATAACAATATTAGAATAGTACAGTGCTTCTCATCCTGTGTTGCGTGGTAATAATTTACCTTAAAGACTATTATTCATGTAGTACTTTAATTTTGATCAGTTGGTTTTTTCTTTTTATTTTAAGAAAAAGATTGGCAAAATATTTTCAAAATTTGGTGAGATACACACCATATTTATCAACAGTAATCAAGATGGGAGTAAATTTGGGTTTGTATTTGAAATATTATTATTAAGAACAAAATAATCAAAATCCGTGTTTAAAAAAATGTAGTATTTCAGTCCACTACTAACTATAACTAATTTAATCAATTTAAATTTATTCTTTTTTTTTTGAGAAACTAAACAATTTATTCATATTTTAATATCTTGAAGTTGATGAACTTTTTTCAGTTTAGTAAAGTTTTACTGTGAGGAAGATGCATTCAAAGCAATTGAAGGAACTGATGGGAGCACATTTGAAGGTGGCAATAAAGTCATTGTAAAAATGGCTAGCAAAAGGTAAAACAAAAACTATTTCTGCACATACAGAAATTGTTAGGCTGAAATAAAATGTGTAACATGTCTGCATTTTAATATGAAACATATGTTTATTTTTAGAGTTGGCAATACTTTAAAGAAAGGGGATGATTCTGAGATCAAAGATGACAATAAAGCACCATCAGTAAAACACAGAAATCCTGATATAGGTCAGGCTTAATGCTAATAATTTTTTAGTTTTTTTTTAAATATTCTTTGTTGATATGATTACTTAAAACATAAATATGTTACTGATTTTAATACATTATTAATTTATTTTTGTTCAAAGTTCCCTCTTTTGAAACAAATCATTCGTCAGTGAGGCGAGAGACGGAGGTAAGATATTCTTCAGCAACTAAAACTTGTCTGATCTCTTTATCAATATTTACTGGGACCATTGGTTCCTGATAAAAGCAGATGAGCCATATTCTTCCTTGTGTTTTTTTTCTTACTCCCTAATGCTAAGAGAATATTCACTTAAAACAAATAAAAACTGACCACATAGTAAAAACCCACAGATTTGAATGACTAATATAGGTTAACTTAAAAATTGCTGTCTCAAAAACCCACAAATTTATTTTTATCTATATTAAAGAAAAAAATATTTCCTATTTAACATGCAATTTTTGCAATTAAAAAAAAAAAATTCACAGCATGTTTAAGTGTTAGCTTATTTGTTTACTTAAAAATAGAAAAAGAATTTTGTACAATCTTCTTTTAATAAATCCAATTTACCTGTGTATACCAGTGGCTTGTGCCATAATTTTAATGTGTACTAAAAGGATCCATAATCTTTGTTAGCATAATTACAACTCTATGTTATAAAACTAAAGAGGGATGTGCATGACCTGAGAATTCCAGACTCCATCCTCTTTTGAGAACCAAGGGAATTTTTTCAGGTCCAGATGAAAGTTGGTTTAAAGTCCTTCAAGTTCATCCAGCTTTAAATGGGTACCTGGCTTAAGTTATCTGGTTGTCTGAAAAATGGCAAACCATGTCCCCCATATACCTACAAATATACAGAAGGATATGGATTGGTCATTCACTCAAGAAGCCATCAGAAGACACAGAAATCGCTCTGCAGTGGAACCTACAAGGCCAGATAAATGTTTAGCACCCAAAAAACCACTTGGAGATCTAGTGAATAGAAAATGAAGTGTTGCAACCTAACATGGGTTGAACTGAAAAAGTTGCTAATGCATTAAAAATGATTAAACTAAGCTCTAAAATATATATTTGAAGGCATTTTTGGTGAAATATGCTCTAACATCTAAAAATAGCTCAAATATGCATTTTTATGACAAATAATTATCACTATGTAGCATTCAGAGTGAGCGCAATATGGGTTAAAAAATGTTCTTACATGTACCATGGAAATCCTAGCCATGATGATATATCTAATACTGTATGTAATAATTTTTTTCTCATCAGAAAATTTTAGTTTCTCATGTTGAGACCCCCATCATGCTATGGGGACAAAAAATGAGCCAAGACAATATAAATGAACTCAGTAGTATACTGGACCAGTTAGCCATAACTTGTTCAGAGGCCCCAACATTAACTGGAAAGCCAGATTTAGAAAAGGTTAACTTTATCTTTGATTTTGCATTAGTGTATTCTATAGTTTCTTATAACATTGTTAATGTATGTTGATAGAATATAACTTAAAGTCTGTCTTTTGCTGTTTTTTTTTTATCTCAGTATTGTAATTCTGTTTTTTATTCATTGTTTAGATTTATGGAGGACAATACTCAGAAGATAAATGTTGGTATCGATGTGTAGTAAAACAGATATATAGCACAGAAAAGGTAAGTAAATAAGTTTTATGTAAATTATGTGAACTCATTACTTTTGGCTTAAAGTCAGTTCCAAAAAAAATATTTTATTCGTGTTCTTAAGCTAAAATATTTTAAATGGTAATGTGTGCAGTATCAGTCAATTAGATAGAGAATATGGGTGAAATTCCATTGTCAAATTACACTCTTTTTCTATATGTCCAAACATTTAAATGGTAATGTTTAATATTTTAGCCTTTACTTCTGATGTTTAAAACCTCAGAAATACTTAAAACACTTTTTAAATTGAGATGCTTGCCGTTATTATTTTATATAGGAAACAGTTTCTTACTTTCGATGAGCATCAGACAGACATGAACTGTCTATTATTTTTTTTCATTTGTACCTTTGTCACAGAAATAAAAACTGCTGATATGATTTGATTTTTAAATGATTTTAGCCAAGAATAGATTTATCACATCCTATGCTTTTTTAGTGCATTTTTATTTTATTTGACATAGTTCTTCATTTTTATTTTTGTATTCTTTAAAGGTGAAAGTTCAGTATATTGACTTTGGAAATACTGAAGAACTAGATCCCTCTACTTTGGTGGAATTACCAAAGTCACTCACTGCCTTACCCACTTGTGCTATGAAATATATGCTTCACTCTCTCTGGTGCAATAATACGCAGGATCCTACGGTAAAATTTATAGAAGTACTAACATTATTGTTTGTTATTAGAAAATGATTTCCAGTGGTCCCAGATCTATGATTTGAAAAGTAATTGATAGAATTCTTATTTCATTTGAAACTTACTTTTTTTTTAAAGTCACACAAATAAAAAACTGCCATATATGTAATAGATACATTTTAAGAAAAAATGTTTAAATTATATTGGAAGCTAGCCTCAATTTTTATTGTAAATTATTAACTGCTACAGGAATACTCATACTTACAACAAGACTCCTAAAAAAAAGCTTTTTGAAGCTGTTTACACACCCTAATTTAAATAACAATGAATTAAAACAATACATGTATAATGATTTGACCATGTATCCTTTGTATGATTGATTTGTTTCTAGGCTCTGAAATATTTACGTGATTTAGTCGAGGGGAAAGAGGTGGATGTGTTTACTACTGCCAGACTTTCAGATCACACAGGATTCTTTGCTGAAATTTATATCAATGGAGTTGGTGTGAATGAAAAAATGTTAGAGTCTGGTTTTGTGTTTAAAAAGCCAGGTCTGGATCAAAGAAGCATCAAATCTAGAAATCAAGGAGGAGATGCTAGCTCAGCAAATAGGTGAACACATGCCATTTATTGAAAAAGATTATTCATTTTAGAAATTTCTTCTTAGATTAAATATTTAATTTTATTAATGAATAAATTATGCTAGATCAACAGTCATCTTTATGTATCAATATTAGCCTAATAATAAGAAATATCTCATAATTTTGTATTATGTCACATTTAATTTCAGCTTAAAGACTGGACCTCCTAATGTTCGAGATGTGTCACGAAAATTTGAATCGGATAAAGATGAAATTACAAATTTACGTTGGAAACTAAAGGTTTAATTTTTTTTTGCTGTGCTGATTTATTTTTTAAACATTTTCTTAAAATTTGTATTTTTTTTTCATTAAAAAATAGGCTTGATCTTTGATGACAATAAAAATAGCTATTTGAACCTTAAATATTTTTTTTAATGCAAAAGTTTTTTGTTTTTTTTTATTGTATTATGACATTACTCAACAGAATCTGCAGACAGAATACACAAGCTTATCTAATAAAGCTCAGGAAAATGATTTATCAACACAGGTTAACTTGCCTTTTGTTTTTTTACCTGGAATTTTGTTTTTAAATGCTCATTATTGTAGCAAAAAAAATTGAACTGTTTACAATAGGGACTATTTTAAATGTTACAATATCAAAAAGTGAACTGTATCTGCTGACAGCTCTTTCAAGTCACATTGTAAAAGAACATTGTCTCTTGTCTCTTCTGAAACCCTAACATCTGGTGGACTCATTGAACAAACACATTTTTTTGTTTTATTGATGACATAAAAAAGCTATTAGCCTACACAAATTTTATTTTTAGAAGTGTTGGTCCTTTTGATATATTTTTCTTTTCATGTATTTTCTACTTACTTTCTTAAATGCACATTTTTTTTATTAGATCAAGAATCTACAGTCCTTATCTAGTCTTGTAAGAAAACTCAGGTAGGTAAAGTTGGGGGGGGGGAGGGGGGGAGGATAATCTATATTTGTATCAAAGACATGTGTTTTGACGTATAATGGTTCTTTTATATTTTTTGTTGTTGTTTTGCAACAGAAACCAAATTCCTTTGGACAAAGAAACTCCATTAGATAAAGCAGTAGCTGTTGTTCAGAGCCCTGAAAAAATAAGTATCCATGTAGCCAAATCTGTTCCTGAAGTGTGTCACTCCATTGCAGCTTACAGGAATGCACAAGATGAAATCCGAAAGTGTCCAGATAAGGTAAGAGTAAAATTATAACTTAAACATAACACAATCTTTCGATATATCTTAAACTAGGGATGACTATTACAAGGCAAATGTGCCAAGCTTGACACTTCTGAAAATTTTAAATATCAACAAGAGTAAATTATATATTTTCAACGTCTTTGTGTAAAAACAAGATTTTGGCACACTAAAAAAAATCTCATTTTGATTCCCTTCCATATGAGCCCTTAGATAAAATCTTATTTGCCATCCGACTTAAATTTTTGCTTTATGTTAAGTGAATAATTTTTTTTTTATTTAAAAGTACTCATTTGCTTTCATTAATTTGATTTTTCTAAGGATGTACTTAAAGAAAAGATAGAAGCAAGAGAAGAGCTGAAAAAAGAACTCATTTCGAGACTGTCTACAGCAATAGAGGAATTAAATTTTGTCCCTTTGCAAGAAAGGAACAAACAAGTTCAGGTACCAACTTAACAATGTAATACATGTATTACAGTAGTATATTAAATCCGATTTTTGTATGATACAGCTTTCATTATTTTATATTGTACAGTTTTCATGATTAAATGTTGTTTTTTTGTTCTTTATACTCTTAGGATACCCTTCTGCTACTGACAAAATATTATGACAGCTATATTAAGCTTCCTGTACCTCAGTCTCAGAAAATGGAAAATTTACTTGCTACATTTGAAGAATGGAAGGTGAATGACTCCGGATTGATTTATTCAAACTGAATTTTTGTTTAATTAAATTATTGTTACTTATAATAATTTGAAATGATAAAGTAATAATTGCTATTTGTAGAACAACTCCTTTATCCATCAGGTAAAGAAGAAAACAGAAACAGCTGCTGCTAGGTTTACAAGTGATCATTTGGAGGCTTCTGTTCATGCTGCATTAGATAAATTAAAAAGTGTAAGCTTTAAAATTTTCAGAATCAAAAAAATTGTATGAGTTAAAACATACATTTTTCTAATTACATCCTTTTTATTGTGAGCACTACTTTGTTTATATGCTAATGCTTTCTATTTCCATATTGATACATGTAATTGAAAAACAGAAAAATGTAATGAAAACAAATCGCCAAACATCAACTTTTTTATACTGGGTATATGAAGTAAATCCCAAAAAAATTATTTGAAACCAATTTGAAAATGTTTGTTTACAGTCTATCTCTCTGAACCCTGAATTAAATGAGGAAGACCTGAGTGAGGAGTTAGACACCACTTTAAAAAATTATTCCCGAGCCTTACAACAAGAAATATCAATAGCAGATGCTGTAAGTAAATCACAGTTTACTAACATCCGAGATTTGGTGTAATTTCCTATTTGAGAAGTGCTGTTGTTCTATCGAAGTGGCTACGGTAACATCAAGCGCCATTATATTAGGGTTAGCGGGAGTACTCTTTTTTTTTTTTCGGGTACCGGCAATTATATTAGGGTTAGGAAAAGGGTTAGGGATAGGGTTAGGGTGCAGAGCAATACCTATTGATGTAACCCGGAAAAAAAATACGAACTCCGTCTTGATGTTACCGTAGCCACTGCGTTGTTCTATTTAAGATTCAGTTTTTGTATTATGATGTACTTATCTTGGTTTTTTAACTTTATTCACTTGATAATACATGATTTTTAAAAATCTATTTTTTATAACCTTTTTTTATCTGAGTAAATATCAAAATTAGTTTAAAAAAAAAAAAAAACAGTTTCTTGGTTTGAATTCAAAATAAATATTTAATGTATCTTTCCACAAAATTTACTTTGATTAATACATTCAAGGCATTTTTTATGCATTTGTGTTTAATATATCTGAAAATCTTATTGCTATTGGTACTTTAAGTGACATTTAGAGCTGCATTCAGTTTTGTATATTTCTTGACTAAATCACACTCACAAGCCAAACTGAACAATTTCCTATTTCTAGAAAACAGTTAAAGATATTAGTGTAACGGTGTTGTTTGTTTTTTTTTATTTCAATTCTGTGTAGTAGAATTCATCATAAAGAATGTACTTTAGTCTATTACATTGTTAAGTGATAACAATTATTTAGCTTTCTTGGTATTTTTTGTTTTATTTTCGCTCAGGATAACACCCAGGATGCAATATTGATTGCTTCGCTAGTCCAACTTCTAATCGGTGAATTAAGGGAGGAGTCTAGTTGTTTGGATCATCTCTCTACAGTGTTGCAGGAGTTCACATCTCTGAAAAACCAAATTACTCCTTGGATCAACAGGACACCATCAACTGATGAGCTTCAAGCAGTCAGAGCCAAACTGAAAAACCTCAAATCTAAGTTGAGGCATAAATTAGCAGATAAAATGGATGCTGAAGAGGTATCAAAGTTGTCATTTTTTTTAAACAATTCATAAGTGTTTCTTAATTCCAGTACCTGTATTTAGAATTTAGCTGAATTTGAATAATTTTATGGTTAGAATCAAGAAACAAAAGAACTGGAAGATATTGCTAAAGATCTTGAAGACATTAGAAGCAACATCCATAAAGCCCTTAAAGAAGAAGACAGATTAATGGTAAGACATAACTATTTGAATATCTGTTTGGTTTTATTTATAATCTTGCTGGAGTATAAATGCATTGTTTGTTTTTTTTTCTTACTTTGAATTATTTTTAATAAAGTTTCTTTTGCTCAGTATAAATGATAATTTTAAATATTGACCTTATTTTGTTTAAGTGAAAGAAAGTATCTGATGCAAAATGTATTAACACTTTGATCACAAATAACATTTTCGAATATAGTTTTTTTTTTTTTTTTATTTAAATATCACATGTAACATTGTCATATACTAAATTGTGTGTATAAACATGCTTTAAGTTTATTTTCATCATTTCAGACTGAACTCAGTGAATTAGCTAGTGCTCATTTCCCAGAATTAGTCAATGTGGAGACTGATGCAGGGTTCAACACTTATCTTGTAAGTTAATTATACATGTATCCGTATAAAATTTTAAAATAAAAATATGTTACTTGGTTGCCTATACATGTAATTACATTGATTGGTACAAGAGCACTTATTTCAATAACAGAATAGCTGTCATTGAATAATGGATTTTTAACAGGTACCATGATGCAATATTTTAATTGTTTCACACAACTACTGTTTTTTTTGTTACAAAAGCATGAGCTGCTTTACCATTAACAATTGTGTACAGTCTTCAACAGTTGTCTGCAAGATAGGGGTTGATGTAAACCTCTATACAGTTAAATGCTTATTTACAATTATCTAGTATATGATTACAGCAAATAAGTAGTAGATTTGTTGAGCTAAACAACACACATTTGATTTACATATCTACATAATAATGTTTTTCTCTCTAGAGCAGCAAATTTGTTCTTCCATTTAACTCCATCTTTTTTCTGTCTTTCTCCACCAATATCTTTGAAGCGTATTAGTCACTAAAATTGTCAGACATTCTCAGAAATATGTCATTGCACCAACTTCACCCTTCTCATTAGAATAATTTGTTATATGTGAGAAATGGAGGCGATTGACAAAGTTTAAGAATCACTGGTCTAATGTATCAATAGAGTAATGGTAAAAACGCCACTAAAACTATTTTGAGATGGGTTTAATTAGGATTTAGAGTTGAATGTATCCCAACTGTTAAAACTAGTTAAATTTACAGGAACTTCACTCTTTTTTAAATAAATGTCTTTATTTTTTTTTATGAATAAAAAAGTCAAAGGTTAGTGGCTTTTATGATTCAATTAATTGGAATTTTATTTTGATGTATTATTATAAACTATATAATCTGTTATATTTTAATCATATAATTAAACGTTTTGTATTTTGTAGACTTATAAAGGATTGGTCAAATTGTCACACGCTCCTGATCAGTATACGATGACTAGCCTTGGAAGAAATTTAAGTGGAATATATGTGTCACAATTTGATGGGGAACCAGTGTTTATCAAGGTACTTGATTTAATACAGTAGCTTTTTTGCCTTCAAAGCTAGAAAAACTTAAACAGAAAAATGAAGATGAGACAGTAATTTATATGCTAGCATTTCTTTTTTTTTTCCTCATTTGTATTAATGTTATGCCTTTATTATTTGATTTTTTTTTTCAGGAATCCTTCTTGGGTAGTGCTAGTAGATTAAGTAAAGAAGAGTTTCTCTCACAGATGGCTGCATATTCAAATTCTTCATCCCAGCATCTTGAACCAATTCATGCAGTTTTTTTTGACAAGGTTTGTAGTATTGTTGTTTTTTTTGTAGTTTTTTTTTTTTTTTTCAAATTTACATTAAACTAAAACTTTATATCAAACCCTGTTGCAGGACTCTCGTCACGCTTATGTAGAAATGAAAAAGCGAGGAGAGGTTTTGTCTACGTTAGTTGCATCTGCACCTTTGACCAAACAGGTAAATAATCAGATTTTCTCCTTCACTATTCGTCATTCACACTGTATAAATCAAAATATGGCCTTTATTGTGAGAAATAAGAAATATTTAGTTAGCTTTATAATTACTAACTCATGAAAATAGCTCTATTTTGTTGTGTCTGTTATCAGCAATGTCAGTCTGTGGTGAGATGCCTTTGTAAAGCACTCCAAAATTTACATCTCTTCAATATTGTGCATGGGCAAGTGCAGCCTGAAAATATAGTCATTGACAGCAGTGGAAATGCAAGTCTTTTACCTCCTGACTTTTCAATGAGCGATGTGAGTATTCTTATTTTATGTGGCCTTGCTTTGAGACTTAAGTCCAATCATAATCTGCTGTCTTGCATTACGTAGGGCTACTTAGGATTCTGTCTTTTCTCCATATTTTTTATTATACTGAAAATCATTTTCTATGTCTGTTTCTTGACAGGTTGAAAGGTGCAAAAGTAAGTACATTACAAGCAGTGGGCTAGAGATGTTGGCTCCAGAAATGAAGCCGAATAAACTGTCTCCTGAGCCCGCACGTTCTGTTGATGTGTTTTGCCTGGGACTTCTTGCACTCTGGGTTAGATGGTTGATTTTTTTATTAATCATGCATAAACATTGAGCTTATAATTTGACACACCTGTATTATGAAAGATATAATTCTTAGATGCATTGCTAAACTAGAATAAATATCTTTCTTTCAGATGCACTACCCTAATATAAATTTTTTAGAAACACGTGATGGAACTATAGACTTTTCACATGTGCAATTGGTAAATCTTTTTGTTATGCATGCTGTAATTTTTTTTTTCAAACTAAAAGATTTCACTTAAAATATAATTAAATGTTTTCAATGGAGCTTGTTAAATCTTATCATCATGTGCTTAAAATATCATGCATTTTTACACCAGGATCGAAATCTCAGTATTTTTCTGTTGAAACTTTTACATCCTAATCCTTTAATGAGACCTACTGCAGAAAATTGTCTAAGATCCGAATATCTCTCACAGCCACTGTCATCAGATTTTCAGGGACTTTCTTCCTTTGAGTGAGTACTGAAGAAAAATGTAAAAAATTGTCTTTTGAAAAGATATTTATTGCTAAACATTAATGGTAACAAAATTTCTCCAGTCTAAATTGTTTCTAGCCATAATTTTGTTAGCAGAATGTGTGTCAGCAAATCTTGTAACTCAATTTTGGACATTTTCTTATTTAGTGAGAAAGCTCAAATGGGGCACACATGTACATTCTGCATGACAATACACTATTTTAATAATTTTAAGTCCATGAATTATCTTGTGGGATTATGAAACTAATGACTTTTTATCAATGTTTAAAATGGGGGAAAAAGAATATTACAATGCTAAAGTAACACAAAGTAAAATACATGTACAAGTCTATAACTTAGCAAAGTAGTTCAGTATTTTTAGCATTACGGTCTTGCCCACCCTGTTTTACAAACAAAAACAAATAAATTCTACTTACACAAATAGGAAAGCAAAAAAAAAAATGTTTAATGTTTTTATTTCAAGTGCACTAAAAAGTAAAAAAAATAATTCCATGGATCTTACACATATTTATAATAATTATCATTGCTAAAATTAAACGTGTGAGTAAATACAGTATAATGGACTAAATATGTCTTAGCAAAAGTTGATAAATTGCAATAACTGAATAAATAATTGATAAATCTAGATAAGTGCACAAGCTTATATTTTTAATAACGATAATTTTTTTGTGCATTTTAATAAAAGCTTTTTTTTTAAAGGTTTTTTTTTTATTATATTTTTTTTATTTATTTTCCAAAAGAATTTAGTTTAGAGGATTTTGAATATTACAGGTGGAAATTTAAGAAATGGAATAAATGCATTGAAAGTTTTGTAAATATCATTTTTAAGCTACAATTTCATGCGATAAATTTTTATAATCAGGGATAACAGATTATCTCAAAATGTCTCATGTGGTAACAATTCTACTGCATCTTTGAGTGTTATAAATCGTAATGGTAATGTTGGTTATGTCTATGCTGAAAGTAGCTCTGGACTTCAGGTACTCATTTTTTTATTAAGTTAATTATTGTGTACCCTTTATTGACTTTGGAATCAGTTAAAAACAAAAAATTCAGTTTTTCCACATCAATTAAATTTTAAACATTTAATATCTTTCTCTATAAATAAATTTTGTTTACAGAATAGAACATAAGACTTTAAAATAAAAGTTAGTTTCGTGTTTGTTTTTTTATTTAATTAAAAAAAATTGTATTGTCTGCTATTATTTTTTTAAGATGATAGCCAATACTCGGATTCCACCTCCCCCAATCACTTTGGATAATCTTAGTCTGACCCAACAGGCAGCTCTGCCACAACATACATCTTCAGCAAACTCGTTTAATGCCATGCTTCCACCAAGTCTTCAACCATCAGCTGCACAACAACGGATGAAACTTCAACAGCAGCAGCAATTACAGCAGCAATACCATTTTCAACAAATTCAGCAGCGAATGCCTCTCCATCAGCCGATCTTAAATGATCAACAACTGTCTCAAGAGTCAAACCCAAGTCTATATGAGCCTAATGTTTCTCTTCAAAGTGAAGATAAAAGTCAAACTGTTTTTGAGATAGGTACTTTCGACCCTAATGCCATTGAGGTGAGAGCTCAATAAATCTGTTTTGGTTGTTTAAAGCTGTATTTTTTACATCTGGTATATTTATTTTGAAAAATTCCTCTACCAGATTAATTAGCCTGCTATAACAGATATATAAACAATGTATAGCCCATCTTATTAGCAACAGTTAATAAAAACATATTAGTAAAGTATAACAGTTATTCATTGTCATTAATAAAGCAGATTTGTAAAGCATCATATAATGTATTAAATAAAAATTGTGGGGAAAAAACTGTTTGGAAATGATCATTCATGATAGCTGTGCAATTGGGTTTATATCTTTGACAGATTTTCTAATATAAAAATTAGTCATTGCAAGTCACTGTTTTTTCATCAAAATAAAAAAAAAAAAATTGTAATTTGCTGATCAATATTTAGATTGTAATTTTTTTCAGTAAAACCAATACATTTGTGTGTGTCTAATTATATCCAGGGTTCCACACAAAAAAATTGCATTGAAAAAGACTATATGAAGAATGTAAAAATAGGGATAGGTTCCACAATTTTCTAAAATTACATAACTTAAAGTAGAAAACTGAAAATGAACACAAAAAAAAGCACAAAAAAAAGTTTGCAAAGAAAGAAAATTATTTTTTTCTACATTTCTTCAAAATTACGCCAGACTCGTGTATAGCATTAAAATTTTTGCATCTAATAACTGAATTGAAAAACCAGTTACAGAAATTTTTCTTATATCCAAATTAATCAATCTAAAAATGCAATTTTTAATTGCCAGTGAAATTGCCTGTTTTCTATGCTTTTTTTTTTTTAATTGAAAAAACTAAAATCTTAAAAAAAAAGTAAAAAAAATCATCACACCATTTTATCCTTAATATGAGTGTAAATTTTGCAGGCCTTCCTAATTAAAAAAAATAATGAGACACTCATTCTTAAAAAAAGATTACAATCCTATAACCAACTGTTACTTATTATTGTAATTTAATCTAGACAAACTCAATGATGAACCTCCTATATATTTTAATAGAACCGTTGCTGTTGAATGTTTTCAATGTGAGACTTAGAATGAGACTTAGAATGATAAAATAAAAACATACTTATATTATTACCCTTCTTTCATTTGCTTAGTTGAAAGATTTTTCAAACATAAAAAAAAATAGCTAGTTTGAAACCAGTGTGATTTTTTTACTGTCTGTTGGAAAAATTTGATCTGTATACATTTTAAAAAATCTGCCATTATGTATATTTATGTATGCACATATATTTGGCTGCTTTTTCTGAAATTATTTTAATTCATTTAAAATGTCTTCCCTGTGATTTCTTTAAAATATAGGTTGTGACCAGTCCTCACTCTGCTGGCTCTCTAAGAGCTGGCGCAGATACTTCATTCCAGTCAGACAATGGAAATGCCTCAGAAACTGCTGGTGAGCCAGAGACTAGCCAAGATGTAGAAGATGACAATGAGTGGGTGGACGAGGAAATAGAAGAAACATAATCACTCCTCTTTTGTTTTTTTTTCTTTAATCGCTTAATGGCTTTAACACAGTCAGGCTATTTATGCTGGCTTCTTTAAAGCCATTTTCAGCTTTTGAGCATAATAGTCATTATTTTTTTATCTAATGTTGAAACAGTTTGCTTTGTTTTCTTGACATAATTTTCTTTGGGTACTTAACAGACTTCCCCGAGCAAAGATTAATTCTTAATTTTCTTAAAAAAGAAAGAAATATGAATTTACTTATTTTTCAGTAATTTCAGTTTTCTACACTTAAGTGAATGTGTACTTTTCAGTGTTTTTTTCTTTATTAAAATGTTCATTTGTCCCTGTTGGCACATAAGCATGGTAAAAACTGATTATGAAATTTAAAATAATTTTTTGGAAATTAAAAGCTATTGTAAAGTTCAATTTCAACTACTTCAAGAGCACATTTTTTTAAATTCATTCTTTCTTTCATTACATGATTACCTATGTTGTCATATCATTTATTAAGTGTTGACCATCAAGAAAAAATGAAACATTTCTCTCAAAAAATCTTTTACTTCGTCAATGTTATTAATTTATACAATTTACTATTTTTTCTCCCTTCTTTAAAGCTGACTGATGTAATTATAAATATATTATAAATTTAGAAGGAATAAAAATTAAAAAATTGTACCTTGTTTCCATATTGTTGTTTGATTTTAGTTCCAATTCTTGCATGTTCACTTGTACATCATGTATTATTTATAAAAAAAAAATGTTCATCAATTACAGTTGCAATAGTTGCAGATTTTTTTAACTGATTATTTCAAACCTAATTATTGTTTAATACATTTTGTTTTACTTGATGTTTAATTTTGTTTTGTAAATAAATTGTTATTGTAAGGATTCTCTTTTTTTTTCATCGCAACATTAATTAATGATTGCCTTAAAGTAATCTAATAAAAAGTGTTTATTAACTACAGAGTTAATACATTTTGAATAATAAGTTATTCATTGAATACATTTCATGTTATTTTCAATTTGTTTTGACTTTTATTTTTTATACATAATGTACTCACACAAACGAATTATAATTGATTGTTTGTTCCCATGTAATTTTAGCCTTTGGTCTGCAAAGAAAGTAAAGTTCCCTTAGCCCTTGGGGTTGTCGGATGATGAAGTGTAGAATTCATACTGTGGCATATTAGGCGCAAGCTTGGGCTCTCTCTACTTTCCCCATCATATTTCCAGTAAGGATTTACAGATGGGTGGACCTGAAAAAATTCTAGTAGTTTGCATCGAGAATCAAACCAGGGACCCTCTGGTTGACAGTTGCTCCACACCCTCTCTGCTGTCCATCCCTCTTTTAGCACAAAATACAGTGGCCAGATTGTGATTAGATGGTAGCGATGACACATGGGAACACATTTCTTTGGTATAGGTTGACTTAAAGTTTAAAAAGGGAATATAGAGGGACTCGGGCTACAATCGTTTTTCATTAGAAATATTGCCTAAAAAAATCATGATAGCTTTTCTTAATCTGTCAACAATAATAGACAGTTGTTTTAAAAATTTTGCCCTATATCAGATCCAATTCAAAGGAAATTTAAATTTTTTAATGTCTGTGTTCAAGGTTAGCTTTAATGTGGCGTAAGATTGTGCATATGGTGAGCTACACACCATTCTAAGAATTCACATAAAAGCTGATTTTAATCAGCTTTTGTGTGAATTCTTCATTTGTTTGTTGTAATCATTATTTTTCAACCCTTACCACCTCGGAGTCGAATTATATATTCAATACTCATTATTGAATGGGGGGGGGGGGTGTTTATTGTTTTTTTTTTAAACTTCACAACTTAACATTTTTTTTAACTTACATATTTATTATTAAAGAAATATTATTCAAAATAAAAACAAACAAATCCGCTTTTTAATATTCAACAAATTCTAAATGTTTCAAAATTGTTAAAAGTGTAGCATTCTTTTTGATAATAAATACATTTGGTGTTTTATGAACATTTTGTTACACAAAACCTCTATGAAAAATTCAAGTGCTTTATAAAAATCAACAATAGAGAAGAGCTATTTGGAGAACAAAATATTCATTTGTCATATTCAGGAGTTAAGTTGTCTGCTGTTCAATATATCAGATTTAATTTTAAAATGTTATGTTATATGCACAATTTCAAAATCAGTTGAATTTTAAAGTGCATGCATTATCTTTCACTATTCAAGGACAGGCATGGCTACAACCGGTCAAATTAAAACCTTTTGACGTGGGATTCCTCTAAACTATCCCCTCATGCTAAAGCCATTTACTAAATTTAGCACGGTTCTCCTTAAACAGGACGGCCGCTATCTCCACTTGGGTCATTGACAAGCGACATTATCTGGGGCCCCTTTTAATTGCAATTCAGTTGCTAAGTCCTATTATAACAAATTGCCGGAGCTGTGGCCCTTAGGCGGTATCTTCGTGTAATGACTGTAATACCTATCTGGGGCTGTCCATTATTTATGTCAACAAATTTTTGGCGATTTTTACCTCCCCCCCCCCCCCGTGCAGGGCCGGCTTTAGCACTAGGCATACTGGGCATTTGCCCGGGGCCGCCAATTTTGTAAAAATTATTGAAAAAAATAAAAATATCACAAATTATTTACAATGTTTTAAAAATTTAAAAACACGATTTTTATTTTATTTTCGTTCATTAGCTGGCGCAAACTAACGATCACAATAATATCATTGTTATTAACCCTTTACCCTAGTTTACTCTGTCAAGCAGGACCGGGTGTACTGTTTCTGTTGTAAACATTTTTCTAACGCTTCTAACTCATTTTCCTCTGATGGTTATAATAACTGGAAACATTTTCTTGCAGTTGTCAGCCTTCATGAAACGTCATGTAACCACATCACTGCGCAGATAAACTGGATCGAAATGGAGAATAGATTGACTTTTAATATAACGATTGATAAAGAAACTATTAGATTAAT